>CAAKHG010043363.1:0-29116 GCA_901007715.1 Dactylopterus volitans
CCGACGTGCAGACGTACTTGTTGGTGCCGACCGCCGAGACCTTGCGGGCGTGAGCGCTGACCAGGAGCCTCCGTAGGAAGTATATCCGCGAGGTCCTCCAGCGCTCCGGCGGCATGATGTGCATGGCCAGTATGGTGTAGTAGTGGGGCCCCTCGACCTCGTAGGAGCTCTCCACCCACTTGTCGCACGGCTGCTCCTGGAAACTCTGCAGGTTCTTCTCCTCCCGGGACGTGGCCCTCGTGCTGCGGAGACAGAGGCGGTGGCGCAGGGTTAGCGGCAGGCCAACTTGGGTCTGACGGGGTGACGTGTGGTTCATGTGCCGCGAATGAACGCCCCGCCCCCACCGGCCGCCGCCGAGGTTCCAGCGGCGGCGGCGTTTCTCAGCTACTCTCCGAGGTGAATGGCCGGCCGGCCCGGGGGAGGTACGTACGTGTTGAGCACGTAGAGCACGGTGTGGATGATGTAAGGGATGAGGTGGATGTTGCTCTCGCGGCCGCCGCCTCCCGTGTCCACGCTGAACGACTGCTCGGTGGCAAAGCGAAGGAACAGCAGCTTGGTGTCGTGGATGTTGAGCTGGTAGGTGGGCTCCCGCTGGCCGGTGCACTCCTGCAGATATGTGTTGTGCCTGCGTGGCGGAGGCAAGTCCCGTTAGGAAGGAATCGTCATGAGAACACTGAAGGCCATTCTGGTTTTGTGTCTGCGTGTGCGTGCATGTTCATATTTTTTTTTTTACCTGGCTAAGCAAGTAGCAAAGGCCGACTCTGGCACATGAGGCCCCCACACAGGAAGCAGTCCATTGCACTTGGTGTTGGCGTTCTGGAGAGCGGCGCTCTCCCATTCCTCTCGCCCACGGGCCAGCCTGCAAAACACGGCTCCCAGTTAGTGGAGCGGGAGGGGGGGCGGACGGCGGAGAACGTGTGACGCGTTCCGAGCATGAGCGGGCGCAGGAGCGGGCGCGGGCGCTTGCTGGTACCTGACGGCTGCCAGGTGGCAGTCGTAGTGGACGATGTTAAAGTGCGACACAGTGCTGTAGCCCTGCTGCTTGCGAGGTTTGTTTTCAAAGTCCTCCAAGGCCACCCGCTTGGTGAAGGTGTAGATGCCCAGGACTTTGGTTGGCTACGAGCAACGAGGGACAGAATGTTATTTTCGGAGCACAACAAGCTGGTTCAGAATGTGAATCCATTGTGGTCTAGATGAAAAGTGCCCTGAGACGACTTGGAAATAAAAGCATATTGCTTCGCTCTGCCGTCGCTGCCATTCAGCAATCAGATGAACCGGCGCAAAACTGAAGAGGGAAACCCTTTTAATCAGAAGTTTGCATCGTTGTACCTGGAACTTGTAACCTTCCCTGCAGATGCAGCACGTCAAGCCCGGCTCCTCTATCAGCTCCTCCATCTGCTTCAACAGTGAGGTCTTGGTCACCACCTGCCCCTTCTCGTTGGTCTGAGAGGCACAAACATGCATGACGTCAGCACAGGCAGCAGCGCAACAGCTTGATGTGTTCAACACGCAAACATAGACTAGAGAAAAGCTGAATAAAGAGGGGAAAGCGCACCGTCATGCCGAGCGTTCCCAGGGCTTTCTGCCGCATGGCCATGGCCATGCGCTTCTTCTCAGCTCTGGTCTCCCGGCGGGCGGCTTCGATCTTCAGATTGACGTCGCTGTGCTCCCTCAGCGCCTCCAGGAGGTTCTCCGCCAGCGTGCCGATGCCTTCGTCGCTGGAAACCTGCTCCAGCTTGTGCAAGTTGGTTATGGAGTCATTGCCTATCAGCACCTGCGGAGGGCGGAGGACCACAGTGAACGCTCGCTTCCCTGTGGAACTTTGGTGCTGCACGCACATGTTTGACGTTTGATCAGCCGCAGAGGTGCTTTTTCACTGGAGATCTCTCCTACCTGTGTGGGGGGGTGTTGGGTCGCCAAACCCCGGAGCAGTCTGAGAATGAAAGGTAGTCCAGGTCGAGAGAGGAACTTTTTCCAGACGTCTGCATCCAGACTGACGGGAAGAGTTCAGAGCAGAAATGAACATGTCATTCAAGCACATATACTTCAGTGGAGTGAGGGACTGTTTGCCCGGCGGAACGTCAGGGAAACATACTTTTTGGCATTGGGGATATGTTTCTTCATGTAGTCCAGTGCATTCTGGGTGATTCCTTTCTGGAGAATAAGATCTTTCAACTGATGGCCGTTGCTGTTATTTTTGATTCCAGCAGCAATTTTACAGAAGCAATCCAAAAACACTTTGTCATCCGCACTATGCTCCTCATCGTACCTTGAAGAACAAAAACAAAAGCAGGGGTCAGTTTTGCTTGGTCACAGGTGTCGACATGATATCTGGAGAGCCGCAGCTTTGTCTGAGAGCTCGCTCGAGTTTATGCTCACTTGTCAAAGCTGCAACATGGTTTGAAACGCTCCACTAGGATCCTCATCTTCTCCAGTTCACCGAACGACAGGTAGGGGATGATGCGCAGCAGACCCTGCAGCACGCTGGGGTTGGAGCGCACGAACGGGGTGTTGATCTGGTCCAACAACATGACCAGCTGGTCTTTGTCGCCGGTGAGCAGCAGGTTTCCCTGAGACAAAACGCAAATGCAGGGAAGAGAATCTTTCAGAATCCACTGATTCCAGTGTCATTTTTTTCTTTACTTTGACGGCGTGAAGTCGCTCCTGACTCTTACTTTGTCTTCTGAAATCTCGGCATTGGCCTCGTCCAGAATGATTTCCATGATGCTCAGAACCTGCTCGGCTATTGAAGCTCCGCCGCTGTCCTTGCTCTCCTGTTCCGCCACTAAAGCCTGAGAGAAAACGCACATTCAGACGTCGAGCTCTGACACACTCGGCAACGTGGCCGGTTATCCTCCGCACACTCCAATGTGACCCGCGGTGCTGCATGCAACGCAATCTTATCCGACGCTCACCAGGTTCAGGGTTCCCAGCATAACATTAAGTGTGTTCATCTCTGGCTTGACCAGCTGCTGCCTGTTGATCTTGACCTTCACACAGTAACTGAACAACTTCAGCAGAACCTGCTGGTGGAAAGACACTGGTCAGCTCTGACGGTGAAGGTAGATGTTTAGATGTTTACACACTGCAGCCCAGACAAGAGAGTAATAACAGAAAGCCTAAATATACTGCATCAGTTTTCAGATGCTTTGGACACAACTGTCTTATTGTAAAGAGAGAAAAGGCGCTGGCTTACAGTGAGCAGATGTCGTCCTTGTTTAAAATCTTTTATTCCGGACAGCCGGTTGAGCATACACTCGAGCCCTCCACACTGCGCCATGACTCCTGCCATCTTGTAAACCTCCTCATCATCCTCCTCCTCATCTGGAAAAAGGGAGAAAAAAAATGTTTCTAAATGCTGAAGATACCACGTGTGACTTCTTTTCTATGTTTGACACAGAACCGTGAGAATAATGGAAATAACGCATAGACCTCACCCGTGGTTGAGTCCAGTGACTCTATGAACTCCTCGGTTGCATCTCCGAGCAGACCCCTCATTCGATAAATGATTCTCATTGGCTCACCCTTGAAGAAGAGAGCCAGCAGTCTCCGTGAATAACACTGGCTGTATTATTTGGCTACTATTTGGAATACCATGAGGATTTAGTGAAAATGTGCACCGTTCCAACTTGGACGCTCACCTCATTTGTTGGGCACCAGACCTTCTTGTAGACTTCTGCTACTGACAGATCCAAGCTAATGATTTTGTTGTTCACCAGAAGCTGGGGAGAGCAGAGAAGCATCAGTTATTTTTCCACGCAAAACATTAACTTTTTGATTCTAATGGAAGCTGGCAGATGAACAAGAAATTGCATGAGACGGGTGGTGGGGTAAAAATGAAAAATAAAGTGGCTGGAACGCGTATTCGTTTCACCTCCATCCCGCTGTCGTCTTCAAGAAGTGCCACCAGGTCACAGTCTTGGCAGATCTTGTTCTTGATGTCCCTCATCAGGGGGCCGATGCCAGGCTCATTGCTGCTGTACGGGTTTCCTGGCATGCGGCCCTGGAGGAAGTCCTCCTGCTGAGGATCCTTTTCCAGGGTCACAAAGAACTCTGTAACCTCATTTTCCTCCTGAGAAAACAGAATGAAAGAAATGTTCCGGGTGAAGGAAGATCCACATCGACGCTCTGCGGCACCTGTTAGCTGAAAAGTAAGAGGGTGAAGGTAACTTACAGGATAAATGATGCTGCAGAGTCTCTCAAAAATGAACACCGGGGTTCTGTAGTCATCCAGACTGTACCGCTTTGCAGTCTCTATGCACACTGCCATAAAGGCTTTGGTTTCAGACTCGGTGCCTGTCAACACAAAACAAACAATCTTCATAAAAAGCACATTTACTGTCACACTACCCAATTTCGCTAGATTCACTGTGCATTATTTCTTTGATAAAAAGAGATGCCACTTGATAATTTGACCGAGTAATGGAACAAAAACAAAAGATCACAGGCAACATCAAAGCACGGTTCTCTGTAATGTCGCTCGGACAAAGATTTTCTTGATGTTCACAAGTATGAAAGCAAAAGAGTTCTATGGACAAGCAGATGCAGCAGCATAGGCAGAGGGATCTGCAGCATGTTCAGATCTCAGCTGGTGGCAGACCTGTCGTCATGTCCTCCAGCATCTCCAGCAGCATGTCCTGGGTCTCATCGATGAGTTTGGTGCGCTGCACAACCAGCTTCCTCAAACACAGGTAACCGTTGAGCACCGTGCCAACCAGCCGGCTTTTGAAATGCCGTTTAATGGACTCCACCTCCACAAAAGATGAGAGCAACCCTGGTGCGGGAACAAGCAAAAGCGATTACTCAGGTAATCCAGAAAAGGCATCAAAAGCATATCAAAAAAACGAATGAACGAATGAGCCCCAGATTTCAAGTTTAAGTAGTGCACCAGTCAAGCTCTTGAGTGCGTAGCCTTGCTGCAAATCCGTGCTTAGTGTCGCCTCCTCCAGAGCCAGCAGGTTGGCTATTTCCTACACACACACAAAAAAAAGAAACATCTTGCAGCTTTATTGGTAATTCGGACATACACGATAACAAGAGATTCAGTTCAGGTATCAAATGTTTGTAATGCAATGAAAATACAAAAAGCACGATGTTGCGTTCTTCAAATGACAGCTCAAGATTTCACTCATTTCGGCGCGCTTCCCTGGAGGATTTTGTCGTTACCTTGGTAATGAGGTTACCGATGTAGGGCAGGACCCCGCGAGCAGCCAGGTAAACCTTCCAGTGGGTCGGCTTGATCAGCTTCTGGTAGAGGCCCAGGTACTCCACTGCACACTCCCCAGCTACACTCAGCTCATCCAGGTAACTGACAGAGGCACAGAGAATAGAAAATCATTTTGCAGAGTTTTATGTCACTAAAAGAACATCCACTACAACTTCTCCACTTCTTAATGGAATTCAAAATTTCTTTGTTTTGCTTGTCTTTGACACTTTTTTTTTTTTTAAATAAATCAACCTTAGACATTTAGTAACCAAAAACAAAGCTAAGCAGAAGCCTGTGCTTTGCCTGAAATTAACACAATCCAATCATTCACACTTTCTCACACCTTTCTATTTGAGACATATTTGATACAGATTCAATGTTTTTATTCATATTTCATACAAACTTACTACCATACTGTCAAGTTAGTTTTCTAACTAAGGCTCATACCTGGTGAGCAGATCCAGGACCTGTTGCTTGCGACTGGGGATTGTGGTAAGAGCCTCCACAATCGTGCAGGCTGCCTGTCTGGCTGCCTGAGTGGCGGGTGTGAAAAGGACCTGCAAAAATATTACATACATCAACAAACTTACTCCAAGATGCTGCATTTACCAGTTTATAAATAACACGCTTCAACATTCTACTACTGCAATTACTATATTTTAAAATGGTTGCTAGCTTTACACTATCCTTAAACTGACAAGTACTGCTAGCATGTGTTCATACATATGATATATATTTCATTTATTATTTTTTTTTTTTTACCTGCCGCAGCCAGTTGTTGTGGCTCAGCTTGAGCAGGCGAGGGAAAAGGCTTTCACCTTTTCTGGACCTCATGAACTGCTTCCACTTCCACACATACTTTTCCAGCAAATACTGCTTCCGCAGCTCAGCCTTTCCTTGCGGTTTGGACACCGTCTCCTGGCCTGCGGTCATCAGCGACAAGAGCCAAGAGTCAAAAGCCCATCTGCAGTTTTTTTTTTTAACTTCACTGAAAATTCTTGGTTCTGTTCTTTTGTTTAGACTCAACACTTACATCTTGTAGGGAGACACTTTTTCCAGGCCTCGTAAGATGCTTTGGGATCCTTTTTGAGCCACAGCTGGGCCTGGGCGTGGATTTCGTTGCTGTAGGGCCGGACTGTCGTCAGCGACTCAGTGGCAGCATCCTTAGACAAACAGATATTTTAGTCATAAACAATATGTGGACCGCTGTATGATACAATCAAGGAATCATTGACGAGATGCTGCATGTGCTTACAAATAATGAACTGGTGAATATTGAACTCAATATAAAATTGTTAAACTCCTAAAGAGTGCTGTGTCAACGCAGAGACTCTATTCAGCCATCATTTTAAAACAAATGTGCATCTGTGACATGGCATCTTAAGCCTCACCAAAGGCAAATGAAAGCCACAGCAAACAAACAAACCCTCACAGCAGAATGACATGATATTCACCTTGTTCTTCTTGCTCGTGGGAGCTGGAGGTTTGATCAGTTTTTGCAGGATTCTCAGGCACATGAGAGTGATGTTCTCCACCACCACAGGCGTCTTTATGTTCACCGACATCAGGAAGAGACTGAGGGCTGCGTAAACAACAAAACACACTTATGCTTTTTGGGCGCTGATTTCTAACAGGGTGCGAGCTTGAGTTAAACTTCAGTTTATTGTGACACTTAAATAAGACACTAGCTGGGCAATGTAAGGAAGAGTATATGATTTGAAATTATTTCTTCATGGCCATGCTTTAAAGTATGTAGGAATTAATTTTACCACATCGCAACCGCAACTCCCAGCATCCTCCTTCTTTCGAGATGGAGTCTGTCAGCAGCAGCATTTCATACTGCAGATTGCTAACCTGTTGGGAAAATAAAGGCATCGTGTTGACGAAAAATCACTTTAACTAAATAAAAAAGTTGCAAGTTAAATAATAGAATCAGCAAAGATATTTCCACAGCTTTTCCACTGGGCTTATAAAAGTGCATACCAGGTCAGGATTGGCCCAGTGACCTTTGAGGGCAGCCGAAACCTTGGCGATGATGAGGTCATTCATCTGCTGAGTGGCCTCTGCGTGATCTCTGGAATTGAGATAAAGACCAATAGTTAATTAATCAGCAATGTAATGCATATGCATGCAGCAAAGTGTGTCTGGCATTGCTGAGTGACTGAAGTCATCTCCAGGTCAACTTTTTATCACAAGACAAGACGTGGAGGAACGGCCTACCTGGTGAGAAGACAGACCAGCTGGCGCACTTCTTCCCTCATGGCTGCCGTGCCCCGGCGCAAGTTGTACTCAAACAGCTCCCGGATGAGTCCCTGGAGGACCAGGATCTGCCTGAGGGCTGGGTTAGTGGCCAGCGCCCGCAGCAGTGTGATGCAGTGACCTGTGACAGCTGAAGCGCAGCCATAGCACTTGGTGGAGGAGGTGTGGCCACAGCCCAGCACGGAGAGGGCACGGTACTGACTCGCCGTGAAGGTCGGCTGGTGGCTGCTGCTGCTTCGGGACGACTTGGTAGCAGCCTCTCGCTGCTGCAGGTCATATTCCAGGAGTTCTTTACGAGACGCAAGCACTTTCTGTGCATTAAGAGGAAAGATCAGAGTTATGGGTGAAAAGAAACTAGCAAAAATGTTACTATGCACGAGGAGGTAAGTGTACTTCCTCTCTAACCTGTATAATCTTGGAGAGTTCATCAAATGATGTCTTGCAGTCGCCACTGTACTCTTGAGCCAGCTGCTGAATGTATCTGTTCACGTTGGCAGACGACGTACCAAGACCTGCACCTGCTCCGGTGTCATCCTGGGGGCAACAAAGGGAAAAAATAAATTACATGATAGAATAAAATTGGTGACAATTTTTCTCTTCAGATTCCTATTGTGGTGGATCAAATCCATATTTCACAGAAGAAAAAAAAAATAAAGGAAACGTTGTCAAAGGTCAGAGAGGTTTCCTTAACATTACCCCCACTTAAATATCTCCTGACATCTCGTGTCAGTCTTGAAAAAAATGTACTGATTGGAGGCTGACCTGTGGTTTCTCTGGTGCTGCCTCATTGACTTTTGACAAAAGGCTCTCCAACTGGGGCCGGTGGCCCATCAGCTGGTGGTAGACCCGGTCAGCTTTGTCCAGCAGGGTGTTGATATTGGTCACAGCCTGCAGGGGAAACAACCCAGATGTAGATTACAAGAGGCAGACAAAGGGGGAGACCCAAGATGAGAATCACGAGGAACCGTTCCAGTGACTGCTTACCTTCTTCCTGTCTTCTTCATTCTCAATTGGATCCACGGCACAGCATGGTTTCGCATATAGCATGAAGTCAAATCTGGCATACTTGCAGAAACCGCAGGCATTGCACAGGAAGGGGTCTTTTTCATCATAGTTGATGGACCTGAAAGAAAGCAAACGCCCAGTTGAAGTGCAACCAACTTGTCTCAAATCATTTCCAAAACTTGTATTTTCAGACCTGCGACTTACCTGCACTTGTGGCACTGGTAGACATTCTCACCGCAGTTGCCACAAACACCCGGGTTGGCAGGCACAGAAGCACTGCAGCGTGGACACTGCAGGGTCTCAGTGGAGGCCTGGTAGTTCTCGTAAAAATCGGAGAACTCGATCATCAGATTTGACGCAACAATGGGTAAGGGGAGGTCAATCTTCACCTCCGTTTGCCCCGGGGTCAGCTGAACTTTCTTTGCTTTATGCCAGCGAGCAGGCCTATGAACAGAGGGAGCAGAAGAGTTTGAGGTTTTACTGAAAAGAAAGTTTTACTTCTGAAATGTCATCATTAAGCTTTTATAATGTACTGGAAATGAAAACCAGGAGGGGGACAGAAACGTGCGGAGTGAAGAATTAAATACACAGAAAATTGAAACATACTTGTTTTTCAGCTCCACAATGGCTTGCACAGTCCTGTTGTTGTAGTAGAGGTTGATGGTGCGGACCATTTTGGTGCGTTTGAGGTCGCCAATTTTCACGGTCACTTTGCTGATGGTGTGGCTGCCGATGAGCTTGACAACCTGCTGCGTGGTGGTGTAGCGTGTGTCCACTTTGATGGAGGAAAGCTTGATACTCTTGAGGACAATAAAGAGACAATATTGACAAGAATGTGTAAGAATAATGATAACATTTATTCCAGGTAGTTCTTGAGCAAGGAACCATGTTTTTTGAGTGAGGTTGTGTCACACATACCGAGAAGGGAACTTCTGGATTATTGCACACCAAGCAGGGGTCACTCTCCAGGTAAAAGCCGTCGAACTCCACCAAACCAGACAGAGTGCTGCAGGAAGAACACAAACAAGTCCAGGTTCATGTCGATGATGTGCACCACATGAACATCCTTCTTGCTATAACACAGTTGCTACAACACAACACAACACACACTCTGCTTGGACATACTTGTAGATGTTGGAATTAGGGTGATTTGTCAGGATATGGTTCTGTGTCCTCAGGATTTCCACAGCCTTCTGGGAATACTCCTTCAGCTGAAATCAAAAGACTTTGCCTCATTATGACTAAAACTCCTTCATTCTGCTGGACTATAAAAATACTTAAACATCCATGATAATAACCTGATGGACAACATGATGGAAGTCAGTTTTAAATAATTTCAACATTGAAAAGTCTATTTACTCAGTCACATGATCCTTGTTCTTTTTTTTTTTTTAAGACACAACCAAACAATCCTCAAATGGCCAAATGATAATTTTCTTATCTAGATGGCAAAATACAATATTTCATTTACAAATATGGAGACCATAAAACTGTGCATTTGATCATGCAAAGAAAATGAAAAAGAAGTGTGAAAAGGCTGCCAAGTGATACTGCAGGGTAAGTGCTGTTTGCGATTGCTCTCCTACAATATGGTCAAACTCATTTGTTTCATGGCATTTTTCAAAGTCGATATAACAGCCTATGGGGGACTGAAAACAAACCTTTTTCTCTGTCTGAGGGGTCTTGAGTGAGAAGTATCCGAGCAGGTCGACAAACTGGGCAGCTTTGCGGCCATATGCAGGCAGCTCGGGCCAGATGGCCCAGGTCAGTTCCAGCAGCAGCTCCTGCTGAGATTTACTGGAGTTTCTACAGAGAGATTCACATGTCAGCCATAAGTCCTGGAAGTTGTTTCCATTTAATCATGATTGCAGCAATGACACTTTACTTGTTTGTTCACATGTGCTGCAATTACAGGTGTTACACTTTTTTATACCTGTAGATATGTAATGCCAAGCAGTGGGCTTGCCAGCGCACAGCAGATGAGTTTGACTCCAGCAGGAAGCAGCGCAAAAACTGGATGAGTGTCTCCTTATCTGCAAACTTGTTAAGCTGACTGACCAGAGCCATGCACAGCTGATCCTCCTGGCTGCCAACTCCTTCACCTGTGATCAGACCATAAAAAAAAAAACAAAAAAAAAAACAACAGTCGGGCTGATGTATCTGCTACCAAACTGCCATGTTCAAGTTCATGGCGGATGGAGCCAATTCCAACATGATATCTAGAATCTGCAGGTCTAATATGAAGCACAACAAAGTTTGTGTTATTATCTCACCCTCCTTGTCCTTCTCTTTGTCCTCTTTTTTGCTCTTTTTACTGGAGGACTTGCTCTGAGATTGAGAAGCTCCTCCCTGTCCTGCACTACCAGAGCCTCCTCCTGAGAATGAGGAGGAGGAGCTGGCCAACACTTTGCTGCCGCACAGGGCACAGGAGAGCAGCTGCAGAAGTACTGGGGAGACACCCTCATCGACTAGGAAACTGACTTGGAGCAGGAAGTACAACACGGCTGCAGAGAGGAAAATAACATCAAAGAAGATAAAGAGACAACCAGTGCAAATTACCTTCAAAGTTAGTCTATCGCAATTTAACAAACTGATTTGAATCCCAAGAGCTTAGCGTAGAAGGCAACTGGATTTCTTTGGGTTTTTCGAAGGTCATCTTGTCCAAATCTCATCCATGCCTCTCATCCAAAGGGTTTCCTCAGGTCTAGCCAGGTGGGGAGTCACACTTGTTTCTGTTTTTTTTTTTTGTTTTTTTTTTTTTTTGAAGGGGGGCACTTTAAAATGAAAGTTCAAGAAGTAGAGACTTTTATGGAACTTATGAACTTAGTGGACAGAAACATCGAGTCACTAGGAAGAATGTCAGAGACAACACCCTTTGTTGGACTGTGTATGTAATCTTACTCTTTCACACTCACCACCCACTGGAACATAAACCAGGGGTTGTTAGAGTCCTACACCTGACCATTTTAATCGGTTGTGCTAGAGAAGTCCAGATCAAATATATCAACTAGATCAGTGTGAGCAGGACAGATTTGAAAACCACTGTCCTACACCAAAGGGCTGAGAATGTTCCCAGTGGAGCAGATGGAAAGGAAAAGGAACACCCTCATATTAAGAAAGCACGTAAGACTTGGCTATCCAAAATGAGCCTTTGTTAAGTCAGTCAAGAGAGAAGGAAAATACAGCACTTCAAACCCGAGAGGAGAAGAATAAAAGGTGTAACAGTATTGTTACAGATGAGGCTGGAGTGTGAGAAACTAGGGAAGATTTTCTCTAAACATCATCCAAGTACATTTCAGACACTCTTAGATAGAAGCTGGTTCACACAAAGGTTGCTATGAATCGAAGACTTACAGAACGTTTAAATACCTGGGACCCCTCACCTGCCAGTTAAAACTGGGGAAGCCCCTTGGATGAGAGGCCAAACATCTTTAAACAAAATAAGTTCAACTGCCTTCGACCTCAACTCTTAGGATGACCTGAATTACTAAGAATCTACAGAAAAACTGATCTTAATCTACTTACAGTCGTCCTTCATGCAGAACTTCTGCCAGTTGATTGTCCTCTGAGTGGCAATTTCAGCACAGGCCTTCAGGTGCTCCATCTAAATCAAGAGAGGCCAGTTACTCTCGAGTCGTCAGTTAACATCAAAATCTCGTCTTAAAGCAGCAGATAGTATCACAGCACAGAAGATGTAGATATATAGAGTAAAAATAAGCCTGCCCAACACCAAAACCTATAAGCTCCTTGAGACGAAATCCACTAATAGAGAATGAGGTTCACACTTTTTAAAGCCATTACATGGCAACCAAAAGGTCTACTCACTAGATTGATGAGCGTGTCATACTGCAGCGCCGAGCCAGACGAGGCGGTGACCACGCCAGCCCGAAGGAAGATGCCCTGCTCCTCCAGAAGCTTCTTGATGCTGCGCACATGTGAGTCGAGTGTGTGCAGATCCCGCAGCTGGCGATACTTTTCTTTAGAGCCGCAGATGAACAGCAACAATTTTCTGACTTGCCGCCTGACAAATGGCGTCTGTTGGATCATCAGATACTGAAGGGCAAGAGGAGAGAATTCATCAGTTGTATTTTTGTGTTATGTGAAGAAAGATCTCCGGTGGGCATATGACAGTACTGACATATATGATGGAACACTTACTTCAGACAAATAGTAGAACCAGGAATGGTCAAAGACCGGAGGTGGGATGCGTGAGTTGGTGTCAGCAATTTTCTTGATCTGATATGGGAGCCGGAGCACCATTTCGGTAAGCAGCTGGGAGTAGGCTTCAAACACATCGGCAGCGTGTCCCTGATGGGAGAGGCAACATTGTGAATTCACATCACCATTCCCACTTCCTCAAGTTTCAGGGATAAAGATGTTTTTCTGTTTATACGATACCTCACCTTGACATACTGACGCAGGAAGAAAGGGCTCATGTCCGGGGGAGAAGAAGCTGTGTGTGGGCGGAGGAGCTGGCTGGTGGTTACAGGTTCTTCTTCACCCTGCTGGCTCTTCCAGAACTCCAGTAGAGACTTGAGCACATGGAGACAGTAGTCGATGGCACCCAGGCTGAGTAAGGCAGTCGCTGTAGCATTGGAAATCAGCGAGGAAGACTGTAGGAGAAAGAAAGGGTACCTGACAGTTAGTACACGATACAAACATCTTAGTTTTGAATACCTATGAAATAAGGAATAAAAAGCTATGCATGGACAAGTCTAACCACACTGAAAGCTGGAAGTGGAGTCAAGTAGCTGTTGTGGGTTATTTAAGACTTTGAACAGAGTTTGATGCCTGACTTCTTCAAGCAAGTTATGGTCCTCATACAAAGCACTGGATACAGTGAGAACTGCACTAAAATAATACAAATAATATATACCTCAGTAGAAGATTTGGAGCCAGACTTTGTACGAGACATGAAAACGCTGAGCAGTCTCATGATGACCAGGTGAACTTCATTGATGGAGCAGCGCTCGTTCTTTTTGGAAACATCCTACAGGGAGAAAATATAGATTAAGTAAAACAGACACACCAGACTTGATCGATCACAAAGAGACGGCGGTTACCTTTTTGTGCATGCCAAGTTCTGCAATCAGCTGTGCCAGCAGGTCATCTAAGGCTCCCTTATCCTTTTCATCCTCACCATCAAGGTCAGAAGTCAGCATAAGGATAACTTGCATGTAAGGGATGGCTTGGACTCCGCCCACATTGTGGAGCTGAGAGAGGTGCTGAAGCAGCCGCTCCAGTAGCATAAGACGAACCATGTGCAGCCTAACCACAGACACAAAATTTTCAAAAATGAAAACCATTTTCACCTTTACAACTGAGCTAAGCATATCAAGCTCAATATGGCATTTTTTTTTTCTAACAACAATCCATTCTTTCCCAAAAGCAAATGCATTTCTAAATTTCCTTGTGCTCATGCTGGAAGTACATGGCGTCTTCACACTTAGGAAGTTTGCTGTAGGCTGAGCTCAAAATTGAACCTTTTTACGCTGCTCATTTGGCACATCTGACCTGTTGCTTGTGTGGATGTCTCCTTCCGTCTCTCCTTCTCCCTCTGAGCCTTCACCTTCCTGCTGGGCAGTGGTGGTGCTGATGGCCCCGGTGCTGGAGCTCACGCTGCCTGGGCCTGCGGGGTGGCCCTCCACTGTCGTGTCACCATATGCGCTGCTACGTCCTGACACTGAACACACACAAGCATGCATAAATGCAACTGAGGAAACTGAAAACGTGGTAAAAATGAAAAAGGTCGCGTTTAAGGTGAGGTTTAATTTCAAAAATGGAAAAGTGAAATGTGCGCATTCAGATTGACACATACCAAAATTGGAATTAACAGAATGACAAGATTATGAAAGCTTTAGGTTGATGTTTTGGTAAAATCAGTATAATGATAAAGTGTCTAACAGTTGTCGGGAAAGAGAGAGGTGCAAAAGATACCAAATATGATGGTAAAGTGTTGCTTGAAATTTTGCGTATGAAGCATCTTGCTTTTCGTATTTGGGGTTACTATTGTTTTTTTATCTGAATCACCCACCACTGTGCTCTCCTGCTACAGAGTCGATTGCAGAACCTCCACTCTCTGAGCCCACACTGCCTCCATGCTCAGCTGGGGAGGTCCGCAGTGTGGAGCCATCAGTTGCAGCCGTGCTGCCCTCATCATCTGATGCTGGGGCTGAAATCATAGCAATAGCTGTAACAGTAAATACAACGCAGTCATGTGGCCAGGATACATGACTTTAATTTAATTAATGCAATCAGTTATGCAGTAATGGTTGACTTTTCGCGATAGTGCACATTTTCAGGGATATCTTCTCAACATTATCTAGCCAACTTTAGAGTACTTGAGAAATTAGGTTGATCAAAGAGAAGCAAACAAGTTGGAGTATTGTTATTTTAATTTTCAAAAGTTTGTGTAACAAAAAAACCATCATCAAAATTTTATCATCATCAAAAAAAGGAACAATTAGCCTTAGTGACTATGCAGATGTACAAAAACCTGCTTATCTTTAATTTTCACAAATATTCTCTTACCTGACGCTGTGGTGTCTGAAAGGGTGCCAGCATCTAGGGATGAAGAGCTTGGGGCCTGGCCAGACAGGCCAAGGCTCTGAAGGCCAAGAGCACTACTGCTACTCCCTAAAAACATCAAAAAATATATACATTATTGTCAACCGTAAACCAAAATGCCTGATAAACAAGAAACATCAAGATTTTGCAGATCATGTAGAACATATATTCAATAGATATTGTGGAACAAATTCATGTTTACTTGGAGTCTTGTTCAGTTGAAAGGAAGTTTCAATAACTACATGTTAAAAGCTGCAGGAAACTGGAAATGATCACTTCATAAGAAAAAATGTTTTTTACGGGCGTTACCATCTCCGGTCATTGTTAAACAATTCTATCGTTGGAACCAGTTTACCTACAGATAAGGAGAATTTCAAGCCAGAATCCTAGTTTTCTTTTGCAGGTTTTTGCTGACCTTGTTGATCCTGCTGGAGGCTGAGAGCAATCGCCAGCTCTACCATGGTTTCATCATCTGCATCAGGAGGGATGTCCAGCATGGGAGGGAAACCCTCAGCTCCAGCGAGCAGAGCCTCAAGGGGAGACGGATTTCCATTGTTGACGTTCTCTGCCGTCTCCAGGACCATAGACTCTGACTGAGGAGAATAAAAAACTACAGCTTGATACATTTTCCTAAAGAGAAAAGTTTGTAACTAATCAAGATGTATTGTTTCTTTCGCAGCACAACGCACAGTGATTCACAAGGGTGCTGCGCAAACTTATACTGAACTAAATAAACTAACCGTGTGTCTTATCTATTTTCCTTCCCCCTGCAATCTCAAATACAACCTACAGACTGAATAGCGCTTCTTTGCTCACCACCATCTCAAAGTCTCCATGGTCCACTTCACTCTGCTCCTGACTCTCCTGTCTCCCCTCCTCTCCTCCAGTGAGCACAGACGACTGTATTTTGTCATCTGCATCGTCGTCGTCGTCATCATCCTTGTCTCCTGATTAAGGAAATGCACCAACAGGTTTAAAGAACTGAATTTTTCTGACACATGATGCTCTTTTTTGAGAGATTTGCTTTGTTAAACTACATCAGAAAAAAATGGGAAAGATATAGAGAAAACAAACCACAACGGTCAAGCCTTTTGTACAACTGGAGTTTTGAATATACAAACTCCGTCAAATAGCCTTCAGATAAAGATGGCCTACATTCCACCTACAGTGTGTACATTGGATCTTTGTGTATAGGAAACTTACCCATGGGTGTGTTAGAGCGTGGGGGTGACGGAAGGGTTACGTGACGACGTTTGTTCCTTGGTCGAAGAACTCGAATCAGCGCCTGCTTGCACGCAAAGCTCACGGCTGTGTCCTGAAATCAGTTCAAACGAGGAATCATCGGTTACCTGATTCAATAATTACAGCCCCAACCCTAATCGGCAGATCACGTTCATGATAACTGATGTTCATTTATTACCTTTCTCCTTATTTTCATTGGGGCAATTTATGCATATCATTAAATTCAGATTATGAACTGCCCTCTCTGCATAACCAATTATCCATCAGTGATTGAGATTCACTGATGAGATATCCAGCTTCAAGTGAATTTTCATTCTATATAGAAACACTGGTGCTTTACTTACAGGGCATAGTAGCATTTGCATGTAGATTTTGGAGGCAACATTGATGTAATCCAGTTCACATGTGCAGTATGCATGAATGATATCCACCAGTGCATTTACTGTTGCTTCCACATGAGTTAGGCCTTAGATGAAGAAAAAAACAAAACAAAAACATCCACATATCAGTATTTATGTTTTCACCTTAATCAAAATACGTTCACAATAATATTCATCAACACGTGGCTAAAACCAGTTCAAAAATAATTTTGGGTTCTGATAGTTTTCATGTACCAGGCAGGCAGGCCGGAGCAAGAAAGGCGTTTTTTGGTTTCAGGGCATGGAGCTTCCAGAAATTATTCATCAACTGTGTGATGAAATTGCAGCTTTCTCCATCCAGATGTTTTTGTCCATCATCTGTCATTTCTGGATGAACGACACAAGAAAATTAATTAAGTGAATTCGCCTTCAGGCCATATATAAAGTCATTTTAACCAACCGTTGTTCGGATCAATAATTCTGACTTTCTCTAGATCATGAAATCATGACTACAAATCCGTGTAATTGCACGGCCCTTACCCAGGTCATGGTGTAGTGACTTTGTTTCTGTGAAATGCACCAGGTTGTTGGGTCTCATGATCGCAATGGAGCGGGCAGTGATCACGAGCCTCTGGAAAACATCAGGGTCCAGCTCTTTGCCCTCGCGGCTGCAGCTGTTCAGACACTGCACTGCGTTACTCAGCAAGGACTGGTCCTGGTGGAGAGGCAGATCATCTCTTCATAAGTGATGTGTAACATTTAATATCTCCAAGTACTTCTGTACCAAAAATTCAGTTTATCATGTCATTATGCACCTCTGAAACCTCTCGACAAACATTGAGTGGATTAAGTGTTGAAATGGTTAAGACGCATTTTTTCCCCCCTGCTTGCTATCAACTAATCCCCACATAACTGCCCCAAAATCATTCTTGGCCTACTTCCTTCACGCATCTAAAAGCAGAATAATCATTTCCATCGTGGTTCCTTGAGCAACAGAAAGACTTCAGGTACTTTAAATAGGCATACAAACCGTCACCTCTTCACTTGAAAGTGCAGTATCTTTTGCTCAAAAGTCATTGGAAATCATTGAAGAACCTAATCATTACATTTTTGGGGGGCAAATACCGCTGAAAACTTTGTTAATACAGGAAACAAACTATTGTGTAGAACAAATTAACATCCCCTCTCGACGCAGAGTGCTCTCCGTTTGGTCTTGTGTGACACATCTGACCCACTGTTGTACCTTGTGGTTGTGGTAGGCAGTGCGACTGGTGTGCAGGCTGGCAAGAAGCCCCTTGGTCTGTTGCTGCACGCCTGCCGGGGTCGGCATAGACAGGAGCAGTGTGGCCAGCTCCAGTGCGGCAGCCTTGTTCTTCTCCTTCAAAGTTCAAAAACATGCAGTTATGATGCCGCAGTCAATAATACTTTTTAAAGACATTACTTCTAAAGGGAATGAAGAATTAAATTATTATTCATGTACCTTTTCACTTGAGGAACCAACTGCAAAACAGCTTTCTAAAGCCTCCAGCGCACTGACCACCAACCTGAAATGGACAGAGACGATCAAAGCGTTTGTACTTCAAACTTGGCCTTAAAGTCAACCAGTCAAACAGAAAGTAAAAAAAAAAAGGAAATCTAAACCTGTTGCATTCTAGTCTAGGTGCCAACAACACAAGAATACATGTCAGAAAATAAAGTGAATTTTGTGTTGTACAAGTGTAAAGATGATGCGTGGCATGTTCACAGCCTCAAGCATGGACACACAAACCAGAACACAAGTACAAAACCATACAAACAAGCAGAGAAAGGGCAGTTACTAACCGGTCCAAGGTTGATAAGGACTCAGTTTCACAACTTTTTATTGTATATTTGGGAGCAAAAGAAAAAGAACAAAAAAAGTGTGAGGGTCACTCAAAGAAACAAGTGAAATTAAATGATTCAGTTGAACAAAAGAGAAGCATGCAATAAAAGATGACATCACAGTAGCCATGCACCAATTACTTAAAAGAGAACCCAAACCCATTATTCAAACTTCAGGCTTATCGTCAACAGCTTGTGTTATAGAATCTATGACATCTAAAACAGCACGTGTTTTTTTAGGTTGCAAAATCTACATACATCAAGACAGTCATGTTTTACAGAAAATCAGGTGAGAAATATAATCGATAACTGAAGAAATATTTTTGGCAAATCAGCAAAATACCTGTCAAATTTTTCATTGCATCTAGGCACCGCTCATTGATTTACTGGCAAAGGCGTAACGTATCATATGTGTTATGATCGTTTAGCGTAAAGGTAGTGCCATATGTTAATTTCGAAAGAAATTTAAGGCCATCAGCCTAATGAACCTGTGAGAGTGAAGCCCATACCTTTCCAACACGGTGCCGCTGGTGGTGGTTGGCGTAGCTATGTCTCCGTCAGATGTGCCGTTGCCCTGGTTTAGGTTGGGGCTGCAGACATTGTTAACTGAAGCAGAGGAGAAGTCCTCCGGGGGATCCTCAGGCCACCCAAACTGCTCCTTGGTCTTTCCATAGATCTTGATTGAATCAAGCATGGTGACTCCAGCCGGGTCGACAGATGCTCCGACTTTAGAAACAAACAGGAAAGATGAAACTTCTTTGACATCCTGCAGTTAATTCTGTATGATCCAAGTAGCCCACAAGAGCAGCTCAGTGCAAATAAATAAAATAAAATTATATATATAAAAAATCCTTAATTCAAACATACATATGACACTTCAATAGCTTCGACAGTTGGCCACTACATTAACTGTATTAGGTTTATTAAGAAAATGCTGCAAAAATAAATTTACCATTATTTCCATTGGTGCATAAAATGGAACTACTTATTTGGCATTTGGCAGCCTTGTTATCCTGCAGGTTAGCCACTACTGTGGAAAATGCAAATGCACTGAAGCCCCCCTTATTCATATGTACTGGTCATGACCTAGTCAGGATAAGTATTGGAGGTCTTCCACATTCATCTAAGGTGCTCAACATCAAATTAGAATGAAAGTCGCCGATCGCTCTGCTTGGGGTCACTGAAAAGGAGATGCATTTAGCTGCACATAAACACTTCTGGCTCGCGTCCTGCCCCCCCTCATACACAGTGGTTGACAAACATTAGGTCCTGCTTGATGCTTTAAAAAAAAATAAAACTAGATATTCATTTCAACATTCACATGGAAAATTCCTAGTAACATTGGATCCGCTTTAAATGCATTCCAGGCTGTGAATGCGTCATTACTAAGTACAGCTTAATTACACTACATACTGTTTACTCATTTACTACGAGGTGTCGGTGTGGCAGTTAATTATCATTATGTGTAGCTCACTGGCAGTGCCTGAGGGAGGGATCACTTTATTTGTGGTTCCACATACAGTAGATATGTATCTTCTGTTGCATTAAGAATATTGATATATTGTTTACATGATGCCATCAGTGCCAGTTGCTGTTAACTCATACAGGTCCCCCATTTTCTTTTAGCTTATAATAGCAGCATTCTGTTATGTCTTGTAAAAACTTCAATGAAAAGATTTTGATTTAAAAAAATATCTTTAAAGGTGTCATTTTTGTTCATTCATATTATCAAAATCTCCAAACAGGTAGTGAGATATAATCATCACTGCACACTCGTGCTCTTACTGAAGATGGACAGCTTCTTGTCGGCCTGTAGGGCCTCCTCTCTGGTGAAGGGAAAGTCAAACCAGCGTGCTCTTGTCAGATTGATCTGCATGGTGCGTCCAAAGACCTCCACATAGGACGGAGCCCTCTCAATGGCCTGAGTTCCCACCTGCACCCGCATGCCCGTCATCACCATTGAACTGTTGTTGTTGACCGCTTCCACTGTGAATCCCCCTGGCTAGGAGGAAACAACATAGGTGTGAGAAATTTTAATTACAATTTTTAGTGGCCCATGATTTTAAAATCACATTGGGCGATTTCCATTTAGCTAATGTTGCCCCTTGCTTCGCTTCTTTATAAAATTCTCAATGCAAACTATGACCCAATTACTTTCACAGACAACAGATATGTCAGTCTGCCATCCTTTTAATTTTCTATTCATAATAATAAGTTGATTTTGTCCGATTGTTCTACTTCACATGACTTTGGGGACGTGTATTTTTCCTCACAAATCCAAAATGTACCTTGATCATATTCCAGGAATGAACAGGGAGGACAGAAGTAAGCATAACTAGCAGAATTTAAAGCTCCAAATATGGGAGCCATTTTCTTTGGGCCAAAAATCTTTATTATGAATCAATGTTCAGCTGAGGCCTAATTATTCACTTTGTTTATTGAGATGAATAGTAATACTTGAGAGGCAAGTTATATTAAATGACATGACTTTAGAAGCCCAAATGTGACTTGGTGAAATTCACAAGTATACAAATTACAATAGAATAAAAAAAAATGTTTTGCAGTGCTTATCATTATTTAGGAGGAAATAAAGTGCCATGAGGATCGTTTTGTTGAAATGTCTGTACCTTTGTGTTAGCCACATACATCCCCGTGGAGTTGAGCCTGTGCTTTATCTGCTGTCCATTATACACCTGCAGCAAGTCATTGCCCCCAAACTCCACCTCTGTCAGCTGCTGGTTGTGTTCAAAGAAGTCAACTGGAAATGTCACCTGACTGGAGGTCCGAGTAGCTGAAAGAAAAGCCATGACATTCATGTTGGGACATGTTGCCGGGCACACAGCACACAAATGCTTTCCTGCACATGCAAAACTTTTATCACAGCTGTACTGATCATATGAAAGAGCCCAATGTGCCATCAGAAACTGAGTTGAACAATCATGAATTGCACCTTAATAAAACACAAAACACGAGAGAATCAAAGGAAAAGGGTTAGGAAAAAAAGGAAAAATATAAAGACACTTTAGTGGGTAAGGGTAACCATTCACGTTAGCTGTGGTTAACCAAGTATTTGGCAGGTCTTATGACCACACCTGACTTCAATAATTTATGTATATATGTACCATGTAAGTTTTCATCCACCTGCTAACCATTTTGTGACAAGAAATTAACTGTACATTCTAGGGGTGTTAACAGTACGTGTATTTGTACTAAACCGTGATGGTACCGACAACAGATGTGCCAATTACCAGAGCTCCATTTGAGAAATGGAGTTCAACAAAGTATCCCTGCTGTTTTTAAGAAGAATCTACAGACAGGACCAAAAATATTAGAGGTTATTGGCATCTACATTTACACTACAATGCCCCCACATGCAGCCGTAGAGGTACGTGCTTCAAGTATTTATTAAATGTGCTGGATCTTTTTACAATGTCCCATCTTTTACATCAGAGGTTCCTGCAATTATTAATTTTTTGGAGCATGTTAAGCTTTGAATGTTCAAATGTATCCTACTCTAAATGAAACAAATTGAAGTTTTATTTCTTATATACGTACTGAATGAATAAATTAATAACATGAGAGCTTTTTTTCAGTTTTGTAGCTGACTGCGACCTGCAGCCTTTTAAAATATGACTTATGTGAGACGGTATGTTTTGTTCAGTCTACAAACAAACTACAGGCTGTAACAAGCATCTCAGGTAGTTCTAATAAACACTTGGTGAAACTGTAACTTGCTCAACTGTCTAAAATTAATGAAAAGAAAACAAAAATTATGTATTTGGGACTTTTTTTTTTTCTTCCCCCAAACCGAGGTACATACTGAACTGTGAACTGTGCACAGATACAACCCGAGCACATTCTTGGCCTCAAACTCACTGGTAGCAGCAGCTTTGCGCTTGCGGACAGGCTTCATGATACTGATGCCACAGCTGGGCTGTAGTGAGGGCTGCAGCCAGTAGGAGGTGTTGTCCACGTTAGCCATGTAGATTCGTAGGCTTCCGTCCTCACAGAGAAGAATCATGGTCGTACGCTGCTGTTCATTACTGGCGGTGTGTCGAATAGCAACCATGTCTTGAATCTGGGTGCGGGGAAAATAAATTAAAGTGAATCTTAGGAAATGTCAGTGTGATCAACCTTTGTGCGGCATGTTTGTGTTAAGTTATCATATTTTGCGATTATTTTTGCATATGAAGTGTGCCCAGTTTTCCATTATACTGCATGTATTGCTAGTTTTTATTTCCTGGAGTCCACTTAACCATTTCATTACCTGCTGGGGACAGTTGTCTATCCTTACCTTAGCCTTTGCTGGCAGAGTTTTGATCTCTTGAATGAGGAAGGTATCAGGCTTGACCATGATGACCAGAGGAATGCCCGTTGTCTGCTGCACACAGCACACGAGCCCTGGGTGGTTCATGACTTCAGACCACTGGCAAAGAGCAGGGGACAACTTACTGCTGCCACCATTAGAGCTAAAAAAAAAAAAAAAAGAGTAAGTAAGAGATGAAGGTGTAAAAGTCAAGACTGATAGCAAGAAAACAAAGGCTGAAAGTAGGGCAAACACAGAGTGCAGATGCACTCATTTTTATCTTCACATCTGTGAGCCCGTCCATGCTCTGATTTATCATGTTTCTTGGAACACTGACTGTGCACATCCTCTAAAATGATCAGTGGGCAGTTTTCCAAGTAAGGAAACATTTCTATGCATTCTGTTCAAGTTTTGAAAAAAGCTGATGTTTTTTACACAGAAGACATTCCAGCATTGACCATTGAGGATGGCCCATATCTGCCCTGCACATTGGTTAAAAGCAAGTACTTTACATCAGCAGCCGTTGACTTGGCTCTAGCGGTTGCTCATTACCCTTTGACGTTGATGGGGAAGAGTCGCTGCACATCCGTGGTGCTGCGACTCACTGTAGCGGCAAAGGACTTTCCTTGGCTGTAGCTGAAGAAAAGCATCTGGAGCACATGGGAGTAATAAACCGACACGCCGCCTCCAGCAACCTGCCCATTGGTGTCCTAGAAAGATAAAAGGAATCTACCTCAGAACTGCAGTCCTGTCATTCAGCATTTTCTTTGAACGTCAGACAGAGTTGGACTGGTGTGTGAAAATGAACAAGCGTCGCCTCTTACAGCCAACAGTATCTGTTACTATTGATGAAAAAAAAAAATCAGTATCAGAGAAGCCCATTTTAAATGAGGCACGAACTGCTGCACCAAGGGAGGAACCTCATCGTGAATTTCGGCATTTGCTTCTTATTATTTTCATGCCGATGGAGTTTTTTTCTCATTGCAAATCCAAGTTGTTCATTTATAAGTCCACTTAACTCACTTGATGGCAATTGCGCAGGAGTTTTTTGTGACAAAGAGGACCAAATGGCCCTGCCTCTAAAATAGGTACATTCCAAGCCTGTGCGCTGCATTTGTCACTGATAGCTGAGCGTCCAGCTTGTTTGCAAAGCAAAGGCAATGACGTCCGTGTCTGCACTGTTTTCTTTCTATTTGAAGGATGTATTATTAACGTAGAAGATGAACCCACGTAGGCGGAAGCTCAGCACATGTACACTGTACTTGTTGAGACTTACACTATGTACTTTAGACCACGTACTACTGACCATTTATATTGGGCCAAAAGTCCCAGGTGACCATCCTACTTACCTTCAAGTCTTCATGGGTTATCTCCAGTACGTTTGTCACATAGAAAGGGCCGTGTTGGGCACTGCTGGATTCATCCATTATCTGGGTATACATGTAACCTGCTGAGGACATGATGACGATAATGTTCTTTCCCTCTTCATTAAAAAGGAAGGTTGCATCACGGATCTTGGAACTTGGGAGTAGAAAGTAGTACATGGGACTCAGGGCATCCACCGATAAGTCATAAATCTGTTAAGCAAGGGAGGAAAAAAAAGGGAAGAAGACATGAATGTTACAACAAAACATCAGACATGCTTTTCCCAATACTAATGCTGGTATTTTAGTCACGTTTAGCAATAATGACCCTTTTCTCGAGCAAAAGGAATATCAAATCACATCTCTCACTTTATTGTCTATGCTTAATGTTGTTCATACCTTAACAAAATCAGCAGTGATGATTGCAAGTTCAGTTTGTGAGCCTGGCAACCAAACCGCTTTGATAATGAAGTTGCCTGTAGCCAGCTGAGGGTGCAGCACTAGATGGTCTGACACAGAGCCTGTGCTGCTGAATGTTAGCACATGGCAGTCCTGGGAAAATGACAGAACAACAAAAGTCTTACATGAATAATAGACATTCAAACAAGCGTGCTACCTCGATTGTGATCTAGGGTAACTTAAGTTTTTCTGACCTTGAGACCACACACAGCCAAGTAATCCTCATTACAAGGGTTGCCTGTGAGACTGAGGACAGTGAAAGGGACAGGGGCAGAGGCCAGACGGGTTAATGTCAGCTTCCTTTTGCTTGAATCAGCCTGCTTCAGGAGAGTGGACAGCTGCAGAACTGTTATCTGTTGAACGGGAGATGGAAAGACACTGGGTTATGCGGTGTTCTAGTAAGTTCAATCATTAATTTCTAATTAAGCCTGATAAAATATTCACCTCTCAGGTTCCCTGTTGAGACAGTTAGACAGTTAGGATGCCGCTTACTAGTTTGTGAGACTCACCTTTCCCTTTTCATGGCTGACTGCAAGGTGCTGGCGGCGGCCATGAGGTGAGGACAAGACACACATGGCAACACGCCGCAGGACATGGGCACTAATGAGCTGTCGTATGGTCTGTCCCTGATCGCCACTGTAGTTCATCCTCACGTTCTCAAAAGCCCCCTCTTGAGAACCAAGTGTGGGAACCTGAGGAAAAGAGTAATAAGTCAAATTTACATCCCTGGATATAAACAATTTCTAATCAGTTTAGATAAGACAATTAATAATGGACACAAATTATTCTCTAAACTAAATAGGTCATCATACCATTAACTGATCCGTCATCTCCACACTCTTGTCCTGAGTGTGCAGTTCGTTGAGTGCTTGCTGAGCCCGGCTGCTGCTTCCCACAGCTGACGCCTGCTGGAAGTTGGTCTGAATGGCTTCCATGAGAAACATGAGCATCTCCAGAATTACAGCTGCAGTAGACGATGACATCTGTTGTGGGGAAAGAGAACCAAATATGCACATAATGCACATAAGAGAGCCATAATGTGATGTCCTCAGTGAGGTTTTTCAGTAACCTTTTCGTCCTCCTATTTATAGTTTGGGATAGAATGGATAAACCTATGATTTCTCACCACTTGGGCTAGCAACTCTTCCTGGCAGCCCTCAATGCTTTTGCATACACTGCTCTTCTTAGGTCTGTCTTCATCACCAGGTTTACCATCACAGATGGTGACCTTGCCCTTGTCGGATGGCGAGGCGTTCTGGTGGCGGATAGCGCTCTCGGGCATGCGCAGCTCGCTTTGGAACGCAGAAGACTCTTTGAGAGTGGATCCCATGCCACTGCTGGGGCTGCGTTTCACCAAGGCCTGCGGATGATGTAACACACAATAAACCAGTAAGAGAGGCAACAGTGCCCATACATACATTTGAATAGGGCAGCACATCAAATACAAGCTTTTCAATGCCTTCATCTTTGTGTTACTATTTTACAATTAGGATAACTTGAATTTATTTCACTTTGCTAGCTCCTCCACATTGTGGATTATATAGTTAAGCAAAAGAATGGCCAAAGATACTGTGCTTGTCAGACAAACTTTGTCTAAACTGCCTCTAAAGGCAAAGTAAATCACTGAGTCACAAGACTCTTGATGGCACTGGGACACATATAAACTATATTCAATAAATGCCGCATGCAAGAACAATACACTTTCACTTCAGTATCCCTTGCAGGAAAGTACAACTCAATGTGTACAGTTAAAAAACAAATGCATGTTAACAAAAGGTGAACAAAATTATTATGAACACCAGACTGACACAGAAAAATATCAAAATATTGCAATCTGAAAACAAATTTAAAAAATGCAATAGTACACATGCATACCTGCTCTAAAACAATAAACTGAAGATAAATGCAGTTGATGGTTGTATCGACATGTCATGCAAATTCCAAAGTCCATTAACTAGGAAAGCTTCCTAACCAGTACAAAAACTGTTGACAGAAATTTGTCATATGATTTCTCTCATTTCTGGCCACATGTGTGGACTAGCTATAACCCTGACCAAATGAAATGACTGGATGGAAGTCAATGGGGGAATGACTTGCAAGCCAAAGTTACCGCTGTTGTTCTCTTCCCATGATGACCTGAGGTATTCGGTCTCACCTGGCAGCTGCCATCCTCTTTGGCACCGCAGTCACAGAAGAATGAGCCATATTTGGCATAGGAGATCTCATGGTCTTTATGACAGACCTTGGCGCAAACTGTGCACACACCTACCCCATCCACCATCTTACAGGTGTGACAGTGGTACCTGCAGAATGACAGCAATAGGGAAAGTTGGCGCATAGCACATCGGTTTCGTATTGATATTACCTGCTTCGCTTTGGCTTATATGATGGCACTTGTGAACAGTATGTCAGAAACATGACTTTTTCTCCTCCATTCATCTACATGATACAAAACTACGCTACACAGAAGTAATTGTGAGTACTTTTTTTTTTTTTTTTGTCAGTGGAGCGCTTGAAATCATTCATGGGCCATATTCACAAACATCATGAGAAACCTCTCAGGGAGCATCTAACATGTCCGGAAATTGACGAGTTTAAGCCTGGGAATGACTTAGCAAAGGTCTCAGAGTAGTTCTCAACAAGGATGGGACAGATTTTTTTTTAATGAGACGTGGTTGACCCTTTTGCTTGGCATTATACATACATTTACCAGATGTGATTGTTAATTTAAAAAAAATTAAACCACCTTTTGAGGCCGATTTCACTGTCCATTATCACCGATTGACTATTTTTAAGACAAAGGGAAATTATGAACATTATCTCATTTCATGAGTATCTATTTAATGAGTTGTAAACCATATTTTTTAAACTTATACGTTTTATTTACCTGCTTATATTTGCTTTACTGGTCATTTTAGTGATCTACTTAATATTAGCAACAGAAAAGCTCACAGCTTTCATCAGTTTCTGTGATCTCTGGTCAGTCTATGTAAGCAGCAACGTCAGAAGCCGCCAGCCAGTGTCTGACAACAATATGCAGGATCTGTTTAAAGAGGTTAATCTGAGTTGCAGCGTCCAATCAATTCTCAGAAAATCCTTAGAACTATGTCATTTTCTGAGAATTTCCTCACTGGGAACAACTCTTTATGTTGAGCAGCTTTGTGATTAGAGTCCCTGATTCACATAAATCTCCTGCATTTAGGATTTTGCATAGACAGTATTTTTTTTCTCTATATAGGAATTGATGGAATGGTTCCTGCGTGGAAAATCTATTTCCAGGTGTTACAGCCTTCTAGTTCAAACCAAAAGACCTATGAGCTGCTCAACTCCCGAAAGTCGAGCTTGACTAAACAGCTCTGGCAACAATCATGGACAATAATACAAGTCTTTCCTCTGAAAAAAGAAACTTTTCTTTACCAGTGCTGGTTCATGAACTCCTTTTGAGTGATGGTAAAGGTGCAGAGTTTGTTGCAAAGTGAGTCTTCATCCTATCAAGCAATAACAAAATGTGTTTAGATTAATTCTTCCATTAAGCACAGACAAAGCAAATAGAACAAAATGCCATTAACTGCAAAATTTATTGAGATTTGTTCTGAGACAAATCAAGCAGTATAGTCTTTTTCACATCACATTATCAGTTTCTTGCATATCATATTATGCAAAATAGTCCATCTATGGAACTATATCAGGCGCAAAGATCATTCTGGGATGAGACACGCTGAGTAACTAAACCAAAATGCTGTTGAACTAAATATATCAACCACTTACTATCTGTCATTGCTAAATATATATTTTTTGGATGCCCATGTTGTGATCTATTTTTCATGCATTTCTAAAACATGGCCCTTTTTAGGATGATAGACATAAAGGAATGAGATCTCACAGAGTCCTCAGCTTGGGAATCATCCTCCTCTACTGCAAGCTCCTCCACCCAGTCAGAGTCCACCTCCATGGCCTTCTCCTCCCCCTCCATAAGTATTGCTGAGGTGCCCTGGCCACTGCTTTGCCTTAAGGCATTCATCACATCAGCCAGATACGAGATGATGTGGCATGAGCATTCCAACATGCTGGTGTGCTAATAGCCAAGGAACAGGTAAAAAAAAAAAAATCATCACATTCAGATTTTGGCAAAACAAATGTTTTAAGCTGGTGTTGACTTATGACCAACGAGTATAAAAACGTACCTTTCCTTGAGACAAGTTTGTGCTGACTTTTTCCACAACATTCTTTTGTGTTAAATACTTTTTGCTGCAAAAGAAAATTGAGAGCAGTGTTTAAGAGACGATTCAGAATTTCAAAATCCCGATATCCTAACTTAACTGAAGAGGTAGTTCACCCTGTGCGCTCATATTTTTGTGACTTTAGCCCAAGGACTACATTTGAAGATATATTAATGCAGTTGCATTGATTAAATTAATACTGGGGGAGATGCATGTCTGTGAAACTAATATCTTACCATCTGATCAGCCAGTCGATTGCTGCCCTGTGC
>CAAKHG010043365.1:0-22194 GCA_901007715.1 Dactylopterus volitans
TAAGTAAATAAAAAAAGAGAAGGAGGAAAAAAAAATGTGTTCATATGCAAACGATGTCACAGCGAGAAAGTGATGTGGGAGTGGGAAAAAATCTTCAAACCTCGTAAATCTTGCTCGTGCACGTTATCGATGACAAAAAAAAATGTTTCTGTCCTACACGTGTGTGCAACACCCGGTTGGTGGCATTAACCTGCCGGCTTGCTCTCATTGGCTCCTGCAGGTTTCTGCTCAACCTTCCATCGCTGCTCCTTTCGCACCTTCTCGCAGGATTTCGAGTTGTAAATATTGTCCCATATTTCGGATTCAGGCTCCGATTCGACCACCAATATTTAGATTATGTCCATAAAGCCCTACGGGAACACTTGGGAGCAGAAGATCAGGAAAACATCCCAACTCATTACGTCCGCGTGCTCAACACGTTATGAGGTCGATGTGTTGTGACACTATGCACGGAATCATCTGTTTTACGGCTCTCTGTCCGTAGTGACGCAATATTCCAGAGTGCAGGAGCTGCAGCCAGAGGGTATTTGCCCTCTTCACTTGACAAATGATTTGCAAAATGAACGGCCTGCAAACACATTTGTTGCACTCATATTTCTGTGACGGGGTGCTAACTGATTCAGATCGGGTGTGACTGTATAGATCACTGCTGACGGATGCTGGCTTTGCAGCATCAAAACAACACAACTACTGATGAGGTTGTATGAAAAAAAAAAAACTTGTGTCAATTTTATGTGACACACGTACCTGTCATAGTCTTGGATGACGTTGCCCACTGACCAGATCGCAGACAGGTACTCGTTCACACCCTGGGGACTGATGTAATGCAGCGACTGAGGAGACTTTGGATCCCCGTTGGAGCCCGTGAAGTCGATGGCCACCTGCAAGGACGATTCGGGTGAACCGGCGGACATGCAGGCGAAGCGTGGAAACGGCAGCTCGCAGATTATCAGTCTTATCAGTGACTCAAAAGGTAAACGTATCAGGGACAAAAACAAACAAAACGCGGGGAATTAAAAGAGACTCACAGTGAAGTTGATTTGACAGCCTCCCATAATGTAATCCAGGAAAGAATACTCCTTCACCACCTGTTAAAAGATCCGTGTCGCACGTTACATCTCTATGGCTCCATCGGAGCCACAAATGAGGACTTCATCGAGGCCCTGGTGTTTACCTGGCACAGCTTCACGCCCACAATACCAGAGTTCTTGTAGCCCTTCTTCTTCTGTTTCTTTTTGCTGTTGATGCATTCAAATTCTGCCTGAGGAGAAAACAACGTCGGGTTGATGCTCCCGTCGACTATCCAGAGTCTGACTGGCAGCTTCATGTGAGAATTCACAGCTTAAATTTGCCCTTCCACTTAAAACCCAATCGCACTAGCAAAATAAAAGGCGCAGCAGTTGCTGGCTGAGAACATGGAAATGATACACACACACACACACACAGACGCGCTCATACCGGAGAGGTGCGTGAGGCCTCTTGTAGGCGCGTCATTGTGGTCTCGAAGGTTCCAATGAGATCGTGTGAGCCATCGCTGTCGTAGTCGTAGCACTCAACCTGGAAACAGGTAAGGGGAGCGTGGCGATGAGGTGGACCGAGCAAGCAAGTGTACGTCGTTCACGCAAAGAAAGTGAAAAATCACCTTAAAAGGGTGGTTTCACCCAAAATACAAAATCTTATCAAGGATGCCGGAAACACCTGTACGCAGATGTTGTAATTTGAGTGAAACCAGCATTTAAGGTAATCATTAACGGAACATACAAGGAGAAAACAGACAAAAGCAACATGCAAACGTGAGGTTCAGACCATGACGGCTGGTAGTACTGGAGTACACACAGAGGACTTTGCACTGTTTCAGACGGACGTGTTCAATGAGGTGCATGAAGGAGACCCGGACGGCCAAGGGCGCCGCTGAGGAGGCGGCTCCTATTTTCCATCTAAAGCATTCACACACTTCACCCGCTAAGTGATGGCAAGATGAAGAAAGGCAAACACAGACGCGTTGGGTAACTCACTTGTCCTGCACGGTTGGAAACGACTTCCTTCCCGACACGTTCGCTTCGGAGGTTAAAAGAATAAGTATCAACAAGCTAAATGCACGAATCGGGGTCAAGCTGAACGTCTCCAGATGACAAAGACATGTCCAACGGGACCCGGACGCCGATTCGTCCTGGTGAAAGCCTCATATGCCACGACCACAAAAATAATAGTGCCACTGAAATCAGACTTGAGGATAAACGCAGGTCTGAGGGACAATTTGAGTAAATCCATCTTCATGTCCACAGTGTGGACGTGTATGTGGATGATGTTTAAGGAGAAAAAAAAAAAAAAAAAGCAGGTACTTTTATAGGTTTGTCCATGTCTCCTCCACAGAGAGACTGCAGGGGGATTCGGAAGGGTCTCCACGTCGGATTCAGGTTGTTCTTCACCACCTGAGGAGAGAATACAGGAGTCATCATCACTGATAAAAACTGCTTCGACACACACACACACACACACACACACACACACACACACACACACACACACACACACACACTGTCTGCAGTAGGTTCTCTCACACATTATCACGTCGTCCTTTCATCTTTTCGCGACCAGATGAGAAACAAAAGCTGTGGTTGCTAACAGGAAGTCACATCTGTGGTTAAATTCAACACGCGTCATTAAGCGCTGATTCCGTGTCAACTGCTGAGATTTGTCTCGTCTCCCAATTGCGAACCCTCTTCATACGAACGTGTACAAACTCAAGCTATACTTTATCATTTTTACATAGGAGCAACAGAAACTCGGCAACAACAGAGAAGATGTGCAGGTGAGATTCCAAAACTCTGCAGAGGCTCAGAGAAGGGATCTCACCCCAGTACACAATATCAGCTAAAGACGGGAGTCATATGAGCCACAGAAGGTAAAAATAATAATAATGAAAAAAACAGCATCTGCAACACAAAACCACAATAATGAAAAAATGTGTTTGTGTGCCTGCATGTATGAGGGTCGGCGGTAACACCGAGCATTAAAAACAAATGAATAATACTTAGAGGTTCAAATTTATAATCTATAACAACATTTTTTGTAACAATTTGTGATGTCATAATTCAATCACACTCTTTTTGATTTGACCTCAATCGACATCAGACTGACGATCACATGACCGATCTCAGTGGCGCGTTCGCGGCACCGTAAGACTCTCACGTTGCATGATGGGATATCATCATCACGCCCCCGTTAAGTTTTTTTCTGATTTTACAAAGGTGCAAATGCCTCAACATCCTGGTGTTCAGGTGTAACACAGCTTTTAGCACAAGATGTTACGGGTAGAGAAAACCACAACATTATTCGTAAAAGACAACGGATAAAAGACATGCAGCTCCAGGTGTTTTAATAACCCTCCCTGGGAAAAGGGGAGTATTTACATTTACAGCTCTTTAGGTTCTACCTGTGACAAGGAAATTCACTGCGCGTACATGCTAATGTCTCAACGCTTCCACCGTCAGAGACGACGCTCTGCTCGTCAGCGCTGTGCTCGCTAAAAGTCGGGTTTACCTCTGTTCTGTGAGCCAGCTGCCATCCGGTCTCGGTCTGCTTGTGGAATTCCAGATAAGGGTCAGACTTCCCAAAGAAATCCTGGGGGAGATTGATTATATGCAGCTTAACCGTTGTACTGTCTGCAAATTCCAGTATTCTGCAGGTTCCCCCACATACCTTGTTGTCCAGCTTCCTCGCTTCCATCTCAAAATTCACCACCCTGTTGTCTTTGATTTCTTCGGCGCTGATCTAAAGCAGGAGAGAAGACGAATATTCACAAGTGAGGCATTAAAAAAAAAAAAAAGCAGCTTAAAAATGTCGCAGCGTTGACCCGTTGCTTTTTCTCTCCCGCTTACCGTGATGGTCCCTTTCCCCGCAGGTGACTTGTTCTTCATGACGAGCGGTCGGGTGAGTTTTTTGCTGGACACGACCTGGGTGAGAGTAAGAAAGGAAGAAAACAAGAAAGCAGTCAAATAGAGAGGAAGTTGCAGCAAGTGGGAATCGGTTGTGGCGACAAAGAACTCCAATCCCGGCGAACATCCAATGGCGTTAACTCAGCACAGCGGCAGGCTGAGCTGAGGGGGTGTCAGGTGACGCTGAGGACTCCACGCAGCAACTGTTTATCAAGGACGTGATCGTCACGCCCGGTTTCCAACACGGCGAGAAGCAGAGTCCCATTACACTGCAGGTGCACATCTAAGCCACTGCCGCAGCCGCCTGACTCGCCACCCGTGCGGCAACTGTCCCTACAACGGAGGGAATGTCGGCTTGTCCAAGTGTCAAATTTTAAACTACAATGAAGCCCAGCCCTCAGGATTTAATTCATTTGACATTGGCTTTTAAGGTTTGGACAATAGGGGACAGATTGGGGAGGAATTTAAAACCAGCAAAAACATGCGCGTGCAGAGAAGAAAATGAGCGAAAGCCCTCACCTGGCCCAGCGTGCACTCCAGCTCCCCCAGGAAGTCGTCGTCGCTCAGGTCCACGGTCTTGTTGTCAATGTCATAAATCCCGAATTTCAGCTTCTGCACGATCTCGAAGTAGTAATCGATGACAAACTTTTTGGCAAACCTCGGGCACAGGCAGTTCTGGACTTTCTCCGTCCGTCCCAGCTGTTGGGAAAGTTTGGATTAATAGGCGTCCTTTCTTTTTTTTTTTCTACGCAAACACGCATTTTAAGAGGCAGCGGGCAAAAGACTTATTGGTGTAAATATTCAAAAGCTGTTTTAAAAAATCATTGAAGACGCACACATGCACGCACGCACGCACGCACGCACGCACGCACGCAGCAACTGACGAAATGCACATGTCCTAACAACTGATTTACACTTCTCCACTTTTTCCACCGCTGGGTTAACGATTGACGCCCTGTGAAATAGTCATTTGCAGGAATAAGTGTGACATGCTGCAGCCGCCACACCTCGGAAAATGTAGGGCTAGGGTTAAATGTCCCACGGTCCCGGGGGGTGGGGGGAAACTGTGCGTTGTCGTGATTTTTCGCTTTCCGTCTGGAGCTGATTGTGACTCTTTTGCCATTTCGCGGTTCGTAGTGTTTTCAGTCTTTCTGCATGTTTGCACCATTTTAAGGTGTCTGTTATCTTTTATACACTCTGCATGTTTATTTCTGTGTACACTGGTGCCTGCAAAAATGACAATTAAAGCAATCTTGAATCTTGAGTGAGGAAGGAACTAGGGCTGTGCAATTAATCTAATTTTAATTGAGATTTCAATTTTGGCTCCAGACAATCTCAAAATTAATATGATGGTGGAAAAACGGTTATTTTCTATGTCGTATTGTTTTTATTGATTAAAAGATGGAGTGCACTACAATAGTTGATGTTATATATATTTTTTACAATTACATTAGAACATTTTTTATGTATTTTTATTTCAAGGAGACCTTCAATTCAATTCAATTATACTTTATTAATCCCTAGGGAGGGTTCCCACAGGGAAATTAGCGTTCCAGCTCATCATTAACAACAAATAATAAAACATATGATGGGAAAGTTTTTTTTTAAATAAATGTTCAATAAATGCATTCAAGACGACATCGTATTTATAATCGTGATTTCAATATTGACCCAAATAATCGTGATTTCGCTTTTTGACGTCATCCAACTGACGTCACACCGCTGACGTCATCCCACTGACCTCATACCACTGGGAGTCCGAGCTGCTCATGAGCAGCACGCAGAGCGGGTCAGACTTGGAGCCGATGTCCCTGTCCAGCAGGTGGTCGCAGGACACCGTCAGCTCCACCTTGGTCACACACTGGGCCGCCATGCTCAACTGCAGGGAGGCAGGGAGGGAGCGAGGGAGGCGGCGACCATAAGCGAGGCGTGTTATGATGCGCTACTTTTAGGTTTGTTCAAACTTGTCACGGCTGAGTGGACTTTGAGATATATTGAGTGGGGAAGTAGTGACGTCACTGCTCGGCGCTTGAGGCAACTTCCGGTTGCAGCCGCGGCAGCGAAGCGAACCCCTGCGGCGCACCGGAAGACGTTAAAAAAAACTACAAGAAAACTGTCATAGCTTTAAAAAAAAGAAAAAAAAAGTAGTAGGCTGAGATTGTCATTGATATTATTACCGTTAAATATGCGCATACCGCCGTCTTTATTAGCGGTAGCGCGACTGGCCGCGTTACAACGTAACGGCGCGCGCGCGGTGTCAGTAGCTAACGTGAAGCTTGCAAATGTTTTAAGTGAAGAACATTAAGGTTGCAAACGTTTTAAGTGAAGCCAGTGCCGCTGTTATTTGCATGACGTCACAATCTTAGGCGCCACAATGGCTTAAAACATACGGAGTCTTTAGTGGAAAATGTTGACACGGCGGGCTCGTCTGGCGGTCCGGTCGGTTTCGGTCAGATTAAGCGCCACTTAAGGCTTCTGGGCTAAAATAGAGGCTAGTGATGTTAGCACGCTAGCTTCCGCGCGCAATTGTGAGCAAATTCGGGATTAAACTTACCGTGGAGTCCGAGACGGTTGGACGCCAAAGACGCTAACGTCGCTGTTACAGAGAAAAAAACGAATAAGAAAAACAGTGCCACTCGTACAGCCACTTAAGACCCTCGTTACGCCCAAACTCTCTTTTGGTTACGCCCAGTGCGTAGAGCTCCGCTCATCCTGTTCCAATTACTACGCTGCCTCCAAACGTTTACGTTGAATTCCCACAGGAAGTGTCCCCGTGCTACTTGCATCTGCTTTGACGCTTGCACGACTATTAGATTGACTATCAGAAGCATCCGCTCATAAACACGGCGGGCCGAAGGGGGATTAATAACAAAATCAGACATAAAGTCGGAATAATGTGCCGGTCTTGCAAGTGAGGCTTTTTAAATGGTGGTTTTAAAATCGCCGCCTTTATTTTGAAAGCGTTCAGCGGAAATATAGCTAGAATGTCACCGGCCATTGACGTCTGTAAGGTTTCAGTTCTCCACAAGAAAATGTGCATTTCCTGAAGAACCTGTATGTGAATGCTAAATGTATGCTGAAGAGAAAAAGTAGGAAAACGCCCCACAAATGTTACACTTCTTTATATTTAAATTACATCAAATAGGAGCACCCGTGGGAGTATAGAAGTTAGAAATCCAGTTTGAAGGAAGCCAGAATGTCCTCCAGAAGCTGAAATTTTGGCAGCTGAGTGGTTTATGTGGCACAAACGGAGTAGAAGTACACGACAGAAAACATACAGCATGTAGGAGGAAAAGAAAGAAAGAACAGAATGCAACACGTATGGCCACTAGGGGGCGACAATTAATCTCTAATCTCTAATCAAATTACTCTCAACAATGAAGAGAAGCGGCTGTGAATCTGAGTCTTTTTTTTCTTCCTCTGTTTTTTTAATGTCATGACATGAAGACAGTGGCACAAACATCTCTAATAATCTTATGATTTCACATAGAATAATACTGAAATAGATGCTGTAATGTGTAGGTTGGATTTGACTTTTTTCTTGTTGCATTCAATATCATAATCACATCAAATACGAATATTTAAAAAAAAAAAGTTTATCACTAAGATACTGAGAAAGAAATCAGTGCAAACAACTTATCAACAATATTATTATTATATACTTAATGATATATGTTAAGTCATTTTCATAACAGTCAGTGAAATAAGATATATCTCTGCCTACTTGGTAGAAAGTGAACTGATGTACAGTGCTTAACAAATTTTTTATACATACTGTAAATATAGCGAGAGGCGGAGAGAACGAGGGAGGGAAACAGCACATTTTCACTGAGCTCTCGGCGTTTTACCGTTTTGAGCAGGAATGAAGAATTTCAAATTGAATTCATCTTTTTATTCCCAAAATTTGAGCCGGCTCACTGGTGGAAGTCAGAAATTAATCAAGCATGACATTCAACCACTGAAACTAAATTTCCTGTCCAGGAATGCAAGTAAACAACGTTAATTTGGTACCTTAATCAATAATAATGTGCTTTACTATTTTTTTTCAGTTTCTTTGTAAAACAATAAATTCACAAATTAGTAGCTAACAATAATTTGATTTTAGCATTAAAAATATCATTTCGGTTAAAAGAGCTTCTCCCATCTGTTGGATTAACTATTACAGAAACATAAAAAATGATTTTAGTAATTACCAATGCTGTTAATTTAGGGTAGCTGTGGAATAAACCCTACATTGGGTAGTGGGCTAATAAATTTGTTAAGCACTGTAAATGCATGTGTACACACATTAAAGTGGTCACCAGTAATCATCTCTTCAGGAGATTTGTCATCAAATCAGCAGAAATCTGAATTAAATTCAAATACTCTGTGACTGAAATAGAAAACCGCAGCCAGTTTTTGTTCTGTAAAATCTACAAACTTTTCAGTTTTGTATGTAAACATTGTTGAGGTCTACCTGAATTGTGTCTGGAAAAAAAAAAACAAACAAAGATGTGAAAACTAACAACTGATTATTGCTAAGTGAAGCTGTTGCAGACAACAGAAACACGGAGAGCTCATCGACTGCTCGGCCTTTTCGTGTAGACATTTTGACAGACTGACAGATGGCTATTAATAGCTGCCTCGTTTTTTTTTTTTTCAAAAATAAAGGCCTCGAGTCGGTCACACTGCATTCGCTTAATAGAAACACGCCATGCAGGTCACAACATAAGAAATGGCTTCTATGGTTAACAACGCTGGCACTTTAGTCACATAAAAGTCACGTATAAGTTCTACGTGTTTAAATCAAAGCCGTGTATTGCGGATTTTGCGGGCGCTAAATAATACGTCATGCTGATCCGATGCATCCGAGAGGGAGTTTTGAGTTCTGAGCGAAACTCATGAGGCAGAAAAGGAACTCCTTGTACGCAGTTTAAGTGTTTGAGATGAGCTCGCCTCCCGGCAACGAGGCAGAATGTCCGGGGCATGTGGAGGTGGAGCACTGGGCAGGGGGCGGGGGAGGTGGTCCTCAGCTCTGAGCGTCACTGGGGGGGCGCTGACGCTGAGGGGTCAGGGAGAGGCGTGTCCGAGCGGGGTGGCTTCAAGTTCATGGTGTTGAAGCAGCTCATCACCTGACCTGGAACCTCTGCCAAGACACTCTGGGCTAGCATCTCCGGGGGAGACTGCAGAGAAGAGGCGGGGAGAGAGAGAGAGAGAGAGAGAGCGGTTAGTTATCCACGGGAGGAAAGAGCAGGGCGAAGGAGAAAGCAGAGGAGCTGGAGCCAAACGCAAAAAAAGCGGTGAGTGTGTGGTGGTGGTTGTGGGAGGGGGCAGGTCGATAAGATAAGCGAGTAATTGGATTCCGAATGCTTCCTGTGGTCGGCTGCATCCGGACAGCTGAGTGCAGACGGCGTGATGCAGGCGGAACACTGCACTGTGCCACATCCCTTCATATCTCCGAGTTAAAAGGGGCCATTCTTGATTCTGTGGATGGGATATGACTTAAAAAAAAACGTTTTAGAGAGGATGTTATGCCCTGTTATAAAGCCATTATGTAGGTGTTCTTCGTTGGTAAGACGTAAAGACACCTGCGCCTTCGCTCGTTTACATGAAACTTCGCGAAATAAATGCAGCTGAAATTAAAGTTGCGTTAAACGGCGTCGGGAGACACAAAAAAACATTTATCAACAAAATATTGTGCAATATGGTGTTTTGGTCATGAGATACAAAGTATGTAGGTGATGTAGGCAGCTTGAATAAAAATGCTCTTCGTTTATACGGAAATCGCCTCAGTAAAGGGCTCCATGAGCTTGTCAGACCACTGGACACGCAGTGGAAACTCGTCATACACGCTTAATGTTTACATCGAATCATGGTGTGCTTTAAGAAAGTACGTCCACACACTGACTGACATACAGACAGAGAGACAGACATGATGTAATGTTAAATATACTACGAGCCATGAGGCCAGGATGTGAAATCCCTTGGGGAGGATGAGGGGGAAAACAAGGTTTAACAGAAGAAGGAATCTATTCTAATGAGAAATTATTTGCTATGAATTGTATGCAGGAAAGCAGGAGGGGAGTTGGTCATCGAGTGGGGGCAAAGTGGGGGGGTTCTCCTACGTTTCTAAGAAGGACTGGGTTCGCTGGGGGGCTTCAGGTCAAATAAATTGAAGAAGGAGGCCACTTGGTCAGGCAACTCTGCCAGTACGCTTTGGGCAAGGGCTGCAGTGCCTGCCTGAAATAAGACGTGCAGACATTCAGACGTATGCGTTATTGAAGAACTGAGAAGCACAACCGCACAGGAGCTCGAGCCGCCCGGGGTCACAAACGGGTGCGTTCGAATAGTCCTCTTTGCTCCGAAACGACCGTGAGGTATCTCGAGCAGCCAAGATAAGAGCTGAACGTTGAGAAAAGAGGCTTCGGTGCTCGCTAAACACTAAACTGGGCAGTTCTTTATGAAATCACGGGAGGTCAAGCGTTCCCATCATCCTTTGCCGCGGCCGTTGATAAAAGTGGAATGACCGAGAGGTCAAGGAGAAGTGGACAGGAAAGGAGATGGGAGGGACTATCCCAACGCACCCGCCGACTCCCACGTGTAACTGAGCTTACATGCTGGAACTGTCTGAATGGCACAAACTGCACAATGTCCCGCATGGCGGCCTCGCCTGCGGCCGACCGCAAGATCCCGTCGTCCCCGTCCAGGAACTCCATGGCGCCGAAGTCCGCGCCGCCGACCCCCACGATGATGATGGACATGGGCAGCCGCGAGGCGTTGACGATGGCGCTGCGCGTCTCGTCCATGTCGGTGATCACGCCGTCGGTGATGATGAGGAGGACGAAGTATTGCTGCGAAGCGTCGGCGGGCAAAAAAAAAAAACGGGACGCGTAAGCGAGGTGAGCGGACTGAGCCGAGGCTGCGGCGCGACCGCCGGGATCGATTTCGGGCTGCCGGCGACTCACAGAGGCGGTCTGCTGCTGCAGGGCCTGCCTGCCGAAGTGGGCAACGTGGTTAATGATCGGAGAGAAGTTTGTGGGGCCGTAAAGCTTCACCTGAGGCAGGCAGCGCCGGTAGGCTTCCACGACGCCCTCGATACCTGCGAAATATTAAAAAAAACAAAAATAAAAGTAAAATAAAACAAAGTCATGCAGGCCACGTGGACCTTTAAATGATCTCTGGAGAGTTTCCGATAGACAGTCAGCCGCAACGGAAGGAAACTACCCAAGATGAAGTTATTAAGTCTGAAGGGAGACCGATTCTCTAGCTTTTTTAAATCTCAGACCGAAAGCTGATGCACAGAACCGAGCAACCTCGTGAACACGCCGCGGCGCCCGCTCTGAGGACAAGCGCGGCGTTCCAAGTTGTGGCACGCAGGTGAGCTGGGCACACTCGCCGCAGCCTATCATTACCTTCACAGAATGGATTTGAAAGGTTGAAGTTGACGGGGAACTCGTGGCTGACCTGCAAAAAAAAACCCAAAAACGCACATACACACATGAAACTTACGCACGTGGCTTCAATACGAATGATCTGCATTGCGTCAATCCGTCAGCAGCCAGAACAGTAACACACACAAAAGCAATCACCTGCCACGTGGGGGGGATCTGGGCTCCGAAACCAAACACCGGGAACATCTTGTCACTAAAAGTAGCCGGAATGGGACAGCAAACACGGAAGCGACAGGATCAAGATATCAAATATTTGCTCAAATACTCCTGAAGGCATAGACCAATGAAGCAGCTGTATTCAAATTCAAAATCTGGCGTGTGAATTTCAGTTTTTGTCCCTTTAGGCCTGACATTGATGGTTGGTCCAATCAAATCCGGTTTTAACTGAAACATATCAGAGGGGTCTCGACTAATATGCAACAGAGAATTAAATGCACCGCAATGCCTCAAAAATACGACCGCATGGGCAGTCACCCATTTACCTGTCATAGTCCTGGATGACATTGCCCACTGCCCAGATGGCCGACAGGTATTCATTATAGCCATGAGGGTTGATGTAGTGGAGGGACTGGGGGGTCTTGGGATCCCCGTTGGACCCTGTGAAGTCGATGGCGATCTGGAATGGATGGATGCAGAGAACATCTGATCACACGGTGTTTTCACGCCACATGCTAATATTCAATATTTGATTTTTTTCACCCCCTCCCCCGCTGCACGCGCAAAAAAAGTGTTGCGAGCAAACCAAGCACTCACAGTGAAGTTAATCTGACAACCGCCAAAGATGTAATCCAGAAACGTGTACTCCTTCACTATCTGCGAACACAGAGCGGTGACACACTAAATACTGCACAGCTGCGGCACAGAACCGTCTCACTTCTACCTGGATTAAAAAGGGTTATGGATGCATATTTAGGTAAGATTGTAGTTAAATAAACAGAAAGGGAAAAAAGAATGTAAAGAAGTACCTTGCATTTTTTTATAATTATTACACCGGAGTTTTTGTATCCTCTCTTCTTCTGTTTCTTCTTACTGTTGATGCAATCAAACTCAGCCTGAGGAGGATGACACATACAGCAAACAATTGTCAAAATTAATAGTTGAAAAAACTGCAGATCCATTAAACATATTAAATAGAAGCACTTGGATTTTGTTTTCTTTTTGTAATTCATGTTGTTTTTATCATTTTATTTTAAAACCCTTCCAGACATGCGTCAGGGTACATAAAATACCATATTTTATAGGGCATTTTAAAATATATATATATATAAAAATAAATAATAATAATAATAAAAATGCTCATTACACCTACAACTGCTCCCTCTTCAATCTATGACCCAGCAAACTGTTGTCATGTTTTTTTTAATAAATAAATTCATCATTTCTTTGTATAAATTTTACTTGCAAAACTACTTTACATGTGTCTCATTTCACAGTGTAGTACTTTCTGTGTGTGTGTGCGCGCGCGTGTATAAGAGACAATGCGTTGCCACATGTTGTCATTCACGCCACCATTAATTATGATTGTATGCAAACAAGCTGCCTTCAGCAGATAAAAACTGTGCCAGAAGGAACGTTTAAGAGGAACTCGAATCAAACAGTTCCCTCAAACACTTAACATCCATTTCTGTCCGTAACAAATGTCGTGAAGGAGGTGAAGGAATTGCAGTAAATACAAGTGTAAAAATGTCTGAAATTTCTGGCAAATTGGAAGAAATTCCCTCCAGGTGTTCAGGAGAGAGACTGGGGCAGATTTGAGTGCATTTCAGTTCTGGGATTAATTAAGTATTTCTGAATCTAAATCTGAATAAATATGAATGAATGATCCTGCAACATGGCCCCTGGAGGCATAAAAAAAACAATACAACTCTGCCGGCTTGTTGAAGCCGGACTCGCACCACAGGAATGAGCACATGTGAGACTGAGGGAGGAACATGTGTGAAGCTCCCCCTTAAGTGTGTGTTGCAAACTGATTTCACAATAAGTTAGGATTTCACAACTCCGGCACTTTGAGTCTGCCTATAGAGGGGAACAAGGAAGCATTTTTGTTTGTCCATTCTGGGCCACTGAAGATGAAAAACGGGCAGCCGCTGTGGAAGAAGACCCGCCCCTTATGTAGATAGAAGGGACACACTGAGACATTGATTATTAGTTTCAGGTGATTATACTCTCATTTTTTTCAGAATCAGAAAGACTTTATTAATCTCAAAAGGAAATTGCATGTGACTGTGACGATTCAAACTACATGTGACCATGACCACACATATTCCTTTGGGATTAATAAAGCAATTCTGATTCTGAAAAACGGCGTTGCGAATGTCAAGTTCTCACAAAGTGATGAAAAGAGGGAACGTTGCACGTCGCGCAGATGGGAGAGCTCACCGCGTAGGTTTGCGAGGCCTGCTGGATGTGGCTCAGTGTGGTCTGGAAGGATCCGATCAAGTTGTGGGAGCCGCTGCTGTTGTAGTCGTAGCAATCCACCTGGAAACACGAGAGTTACAGGAAGCGGGACAGAGCCAGTCAACCCTGTTTGGTGCTGAACGACCGAAAGCCTTCTGACTAATTACCATCAGCGTGTGGACGATCAAAGTGGATGAGACACAAGCATGCTATGGGGGTGAAGCTTAACATGTTAGGCGACACCCTGAGAGATCTGACCGAAGCACACAAACTCTCTGGTCCGAAGACAGAGCGGGAAAAGTCGGACTGCCTCCTCGGACGCGGGAGACGCGGAGCAACCCGCTTAGAATCTGCGCAGGGAAGCTTCGCGTTCTATGTGCAGGTTCTAAACACCGTCGGTGTTGAGGGGAACATGGAGAAGACAAACAGGTCTGGAGGACTACGAGGGAAACCGGTGCGGGCCAGACAAACGGCCTGGCGCCGCCATCGGTCTACAAATGCCAACCAAAGATCGTGGACAGCAGGCCGCGAGCCGTCGGGATGGAGAAGGTCTAACATCTACATCTATGGCAGCACACTATGAAGTCAACGCCATCGGGGGATCCCTGGTAGTTTGTTGGCACCACGAACACGATGAGCTGACATTTCTACATTTCATGTACACAGATGAAGCATTCCATAGAGACCACTGCATGTTTGCCATAGAATATGATGCCACAGCCATGCCATCAATTCGAACTTCAGGGGGAGTTTTATGTTGACTTTTTATTGAATCCGTCTGAGAGAGGCGTTGACGCATCTTAATGACTGTAATTTGTGATGCTGTTGAACTGTACTGGGTTATGCTGGGAGGTGTCCATAATATTCTGGCCAGCTCACTCATGTGCATCAGGGTGCCGAAAGTTTAGGGACGCCCCTCAGTGTAACCCAGTGTAGGTCAGCGGCATCACAAATTACAGTCCCAGTGACATTAAAATGTGTCAAACACCTCTCTCAAGCAGATTCAATAAAGATCCATAAAACTGCTCCTCAGGTGAGAACTGATTGCAGGGCTGGTGCGTTATATTCTACAGCAAACATGCAGTGGCCATAATGTTGACGCCTGATCTGTGAATTTTATAACACCAAATACGTGATGTACCAACATATTTTGGTCACACACACACACACACACTTCTAGTTAAACCACGTTGAGTTGCTGCTCATGTCCAACAGTCTCGCCAAATCATGTCATGGAATCAACCAAAGATCTACCAGGGACACAGGACGGCTGCGCTAACCAGCCCACATCGGACGTGTTCCTTTAAGACAGACGTAGATGTGTGCAGGATTCGGGCCTGTCACGTCACAGACACTGCATCCTTCACATGAAGAGCACACATGGTGGGGACAGGGAACTCACTTGCCGTGTCGACTGGAAATCATCTCTTCCTGACAAGTGTGCTTTAGCGGGGTTAGAAGATGGAGGAGGGGGGAAAAAAAACACACACACGTAAACTAACGCTAACACACATTTGTGCCAACAGTATCGGACCTTTAAGAGATGCGAGAGAAGCAACAAATAGTGTGCGGTGTTCCCATCGAGGCGCTCACTGAGTCTAGTTTTTACAAGATAAAATTAAAACACTACAATGATGCTCAATTTTAATTAAAAAAACCTATGTATTCACGATACAACAAGGAGGAAAACAGTTTATACATAAAACAAATCGGAGATTCCCATGTCGCTCTCTAAAGTGGGGTACACAGAACAAGATAATCCGATTCCCCCCCTCGCGATCAAAGTCAGCAAAGGCCCGATAATATGAAGGCTCTTAAGGTTACCTGAACAGATATAGTGGATCGTCGCGTGGAACGGAGCGCGAGCCAATGAAAAGGAGGTACGCTTATCGAATGGCGGAAGCAAAGCAAACGGGCGCGGCAACGGCCAAATCCGATGGAGCACAGAAAAGACTTGCTGCGATCACGCGAGTGTTTGTACAACGTGTCGCGCAAAACTTACCACCGTAGAACGGACGAGCAGACGAGTCGGGTTGTAACACGCGGACGTACAGCCCATGTTCACGCCATCGCCATGACTGTTTCCATAGGGTTTTTTTTTTCTTTTTTCTACATGAATTTTCCGTAAAAAGGAGTCCAAAAAGCTCCATCATCGTTTTTTTTTTCTCCTGCTCGTCATCTTGTTTGCACTGAAGTCACGTTTGACCGCGCCGGATTTCACGCGAGATGCTTGAGTTTTGAGAATCGCGTCGTGATGTGTGTGGATGAATCCGAGAGGGGGTCGGCAAGTGTGTGTCACTCCAAAGGTTGCACACACACACAAACACACACACACTCCAAGAGCAAAACGGTGAATTTCTCCTCGTGTGTGGGATCTTTAACGTTTAGAAAATCAGTTAAGATTTAAAAAATCTTGTAATGTGTGCCCCGCTTAAGAGAACTGAAGCCTCATTGTAAGACAAATTGTTCGGTCGTAAACTTTTAGCGGCCTGTGAATGGAAAAAACGAGTAAAAACTTAATATGAACCCAAAACGGACCCACCTAAAAGCAATCCTGCATGGAACATGTGGACAGCAGGCCCGATTGTCTACTAAGCAAAACAGTTCAGCTGAAAAAAAAAATGCGTTTTTGGATAATAAAAAAAAAAGTACCTTTATTGATTTCTCCACGTCACCTCCACAGAGTGCCTGCAACGGGATTCGGAATGGTCTCCACACGGGGTTCAGGTTGTATTTGACCACCTGCGTTAGCGGCACAGACGAACAGGCGAGGCGCAATAACAGCACAAAAGTCAGAGTCACATTCCAAATTGTGACTTTAACTGCTCACGCGTCACCCAGAGGCACTCGGACCACTGACCTCTGTCCTATGAGCCAACTTCCATCCAGTTTCCGTCTCCTTGTGGAACTCCAGGAAAGGGTCGGATTTGCCAAAAAAATCCTGGAAATACACAATATAAGGCGCAGCTGAATGGGATAAATGATCTAGGGCTGCAACTAACGATTATTTTGATAATCGATTGATCTGTCGATTATTTCTTCGATTACATCGATTAATCGGATTTAGAAAAAAGTGCACAAATTTTATTTACATTGTAGGAAGAGAAGAACAAGGAGACGAGATGGACACTTCATTGAAAATTACATATTTTAAATCAACTTAGCTGCTGATATTTGGCTGCTACTGATACAAAAAGTAAATTAAAAACCATTAATGTGTTGGGCTTTTGGTTTATAAATCCCAAGAAGACGACCTCAAATGTCTTGTTTTGTATAAACCAACAGTCCATAGCCCAAGGATACTCACTTTACTGTCAAAGACTAGAGAAACCACCAAATATTCATATTTGACAAGATGGAATCAGAGAATTTGGACTTTTTCTACTTTAAAAAAAGCTCAAAACGATTAGTCGATTATCAAAATAGTTGGCGATTAATTCAATAATCGATTAGTCATCGATTAATTGTTGCAGCCCTAAAATGATCCTCAAATTAGTCCGCGGCCTCAAAACTTTGGCATGTGCAAAGCTTCACACAGTGGTAACTCCACCTGAAAAGCTTTGGGCAGCGGCCAGTTTATCCGTGCGTGCTTCACCATGGTGATCGATTTACTGCATGGATTGGTGCAGATAATAAACACGAAGACAAAAAAAAAAAAGAACCAGAGGAGCCCGCGCAGTCACGTGCGACAGTCAGTGGGGAGCGTCATGGTTCTCCTGCACAGCTGGGTTGGTTCTCCGCCCTGGCCCTCCCACCGCATGCCGTACGCTCGTAGCCGGGTTTAACCCTTCAATAGCGCCGCTGCAATGCTAGAAACACACGTCTATCATCGTCGCACGTGATCGTCACATTGCGACGGTTTATAGCCTCTCGTTCAATCATCAACCTCATGGCAAGAATTTTTGTGTGATTTTTATGACTAAATCAAAATCACCAAAGAGAAAACGACAAATACAAAGTGGAAATCGCTTTGTTGGATCAATGTTACCAAAAAGAAGCCAACAATAGAACCGCTCTTTTAATTCTTCAAATTTTATCTTCTCTGTGACTGCTTGACACGCAAATGTTTGGGCACCCCGAGAAAAAAAAATTAACTTGGATTTTTATTTTTTTCCTGTAAAGATAGAAATAAAGTCTCTCTTGGATTTTTTTTTTAAGCACAATGTTTATCTGCACACATTAATGGCTAGTTCAATTTTATATCATCAAAAATGTAAAAATGTTAAAGAAGCTTAGGCAGCTGCTTAGAGGATCCTGTGGCTGCTGACGGATAAGCCAAGGTCTGAAGAGTCTGGGTATTAATAACACCCTGAAATATAAGTCACCAGGCTTTTTCTTATGATGACAGTGAACAAACCAAAGGCCCAACAAGCTCATTAAGGTCTGAGAAGAATTTCCAAATGTATCTTGAGAGCTCAAATCTCTTGGGGTACCCAAACCTCCGCACATACCAGAATTAAGCACTTTTTAACTGTTGAGGAATTTATCAAACAAAAATATTTCCATCTTTTCAAATTTCCCCCTAGGCGCGACCCAACATCTGCATAAAACTGTACATAGGCTCTGTGGCTCCAGTATATAGTCATAACTGACAAAAAAATCAAGACCATAACAGATGTTCTAAATTTTTTTTTAAATCCAGAATGAAAACATTTCCTTTAATATTTCAGCGTTACCTTTTTATCCAGTTTCCTTGCTGCTGCCTCAAATTGCACCACCCTGTTGTCTGTTCGTTCTTCAGCGCAAATCTACAGGACACGAGAGAGCAATGTGTTGCCTAAAACTTACATCAGCCAATCCAAACAGGGACACACACACACACACACGCGCGCACACACACAGACGCACAACTCACAGTGATGGTTCCGTTTCCTGCAGGTCTCTTGTCCTTCATGACAAGTGGTCTTGTTAGTTTCTTTGAGGACACAATCTGGGCCAAAAAAAAGGGGGTTTTCTTAGAGATCATCTAATATGCCACTACACCAACACCACTTATAATAATAATCTAAAAAGTATTTGTAGCGTTTTTTACAGAATGTGTAACCACAATAAAAAGACAGATTTATTGTGAATGATGGTTTTGTGGTGAGGCACTGTCACCTGTCCCAGAGAGCACTCCAGTTCCCCCAGGAAGTCGGCATCTTGCAGACTGTAGTTGTCGCTGTCAATGTCATAAAGCTCAAACCTCAGCTTCTGCACCATCTCAAAGTAGTAGTCAATGACGAACGTCTTGGAGAACTGGGGATTAAGGCAGTTCTTGATCTTCTCGGTGCGGCCGACCTGACAAGACACGCATGGCAGACTTGAGGACTGTCAGCCAGCCACCGCCAGCAGATCAGAGAACGCAAAGGACTTCACTTCAGAACTGTCTCGTCCTGTGTTGGAATTTTAGTCCAACCAATTCATCGGCCGAGCGCTGTGAGTGGCCGATCTTGGGCGTGTCACAGACATATCAGTGTCAGCGGGGAAACAGCAGACAAGCACCATTATCAAGTACTTCTAATCAGCTGCATGTGTAACGGTACACTATGACAAGACAGAAAAAAGCATTTGCATAAAAATGCGCTTGAAAGCTGAGCGCTGGATGAAATTGTTGAAGCAATGCTGAAAGTTGCTAAATTAATTTTCAAAATGGACTGGAAGCAGCATGACGCAGGGCCATTAAATACCGAGGTTGAGAGTTTCATGGTAAGAGTACTACGACAATCACCCTCAAGTCTCTCCCTCACACACAAACACACTTTTTTTTTTCGCTCCCTTCAGGTGTTTCACCTGAAACACAACGAGGATTTTAACAAACAGACAGTCGCGCGCACGAGTCACACTGGTGCTCCTACTTATAAAGTTTTGTCACTTTCATCACTTTTTTTCACTACATGGTACCAGCTGACCTCTACTCTACTCTACTAAACTAGTTTATTTTGGTTGTCCACGAGGAAAAAAAAGTGTCTAGTGCCACTATGAGCTACTAAAAGGTCATATGAAAACATTGCAGACCACTGATTGGTCAGAGAGCATCGTCGCGGCGTCATCGACGTGCGTCAGCCCTAAAACCTGCCGTGCGTCCGAAATTCCATACTCCCACCGTAATGAGTGTGCAAAAACAGTTTGTGAGATTTTTTAGTGCGTCCGAAACATTAGTATGTACACAATAGTACACACTGTCCATGCTCAATCCGGAGAAATTTATTAGTATGGATTGATGGACACTAGCTAAGCAGAAACTCCCCACAATGCAATGCGGCGAGGTTTGGCAGCTAAGGTAGACGGTCAAAAGCGGAACGGTGCGCAGCTGCGCTGATAGGGGTGGTCACCATGGTAACAACCATGGTAACAACGTTCCCTCCCAAAGGCAGGAAGTGCTGTGTAGTACGTCGGAATTAATGCACACTACTGATATTTACTCAAAAGTGTGCCGAACCTAAGTATACTTTTTGAGTATATAGTGTTTCCTATGGCATTAGTGTGAACCCGTGCCCGCCATTTTTAAACAACCAACCTATTGCTGCGGCCACAGTTGTAATTGTTTACTTTCGAAATGGCGACACGAAAGATCACGCCGTGGTTGCCGTGGCCCAACATCTATATCGCATATCCCTAACATATGCAAATATCACATACATTGGTATCGGTATTGGTTGCAAATGTAAGTATCAGCTTCAAAACTATTTCGCTAGCATCATTTGGGCTCTAGAGCATATTTATACCTCATAAATGGGGGTAATTCTGGGCTGACACCAGAGTGATGACATGGAAATCTAACGCTCTTCAGTGTGTTACTGGAGTAGTCAGTGCACCTTCGCTGGACCTGTGATTGGGCCGCGCGTGCGCGGCGTTTGAGGCTGACACACACTGACCTCCAGCCACTGGCTCCCGGCGCTGTTCATGAAGAGCACACACAGGGGGTCCGACTTCGAGAACGTGTCCATGTCCAGCAGCTTCTCGCAGGAGACGCTCAGTGCCACCTTGGTCACGCAGTCGGTGACCCCTGAACCCGGACCTCCAGCTGCCGCCATCACAGCACGCAGGACACACACACACCCACACGCCCACACTCACACACACACAAAGCCTGGAAAACAGAAACACATATTAGTAGCCTCAAAAAAAAACAAAAAACAAAAAAACTGGTGGAAACACTGATGCAAGCACACACCCTAACCTGCCAGGTTGAGACCGTGTCCAGACCATAGACCGTGTCAAGGCCTTGCTTAACACGTCGTCTATTCTATCAAACAGGGCCACAAAAACGTTAAAATTCTTTAATAACCTGAAACTGGGCCGCCTCAGCGTGCGGTGTTTACGACAGGATGCGTAAAACTAATGTAGCTGCAGAGGCAAGAAGCACCAGGATGCGTTCAAGATCTCTCCGTGAATTTGACCGTCGATATAAATGACCAGCAGGGGAAACGTAGATTATATGGCAATTGCTGTGATTTGTTTTGGGTCTTTTATTTATTCATTTTATTAAATTTGACTGACAAGTTAATCCACCGAGCAGCGCCGGGTGGACCGAAACCTCGCTGTGGGGGTGGAACGTAAGGAGCGTCTGCGCACCGCCGTTAGCCGCAGCCCGTGGCGAGCCTGAACTGCACACGGAACCACAACATTTACCCAGTTCTGTAAAAAGGTCCTTAGTTGGGTTTTCATTTGAACCCCAACAAAGAGCCGTCACTTTATTGACATCATTTCCGCGAGTTAACGGCATCGCCAAACGCAAACTAACGGGCCAAATGCAAGCTAGCTGAAAGTGCCGCCGGGGGTCCCGCGGAATAACTAATGTTCACCGACATGTCAGCAGTCGGTGACACTTTCGCCACTTCAACCATAACGCCCTTTTTTTCTTTTGCTGCTGTTCTTGCATCAGCTCAGACATTAAAGTTACGCTCCGCATACTATAAGGTGGCTACAGACCCGAAAATGTTATAACAGCTGGTTGTACTTATTGTTTTAAGTAGATTCGTTTTTTATTTGTTCCTAACGAAAGCGCTGGAAGGTCAATAGGTTTCCCAATTTTTCACAGTTTTACCTACCTTCGGAGAGTCCCGAGGTTGGTATGTCTGCAACTGGGGAGTGGCAGCAAAGGGGCGACTGTGGTGGGCGGGGTCTTGGGTGTGCTCGTTTTCTATCCCAAGACCGCCCGCCGGGCTGCCGCATACCTCACGCGTTATTTTCGCACCATCTGTGTTAGGCAAACTCAGAATTCTGACATAAAAAGTGAGAATTCTGACCTTTTTTTCCCCTCAAAATTCTGACCTTTTTTTTTCATTCGGACTTTAAACTCAGAATTCTGAGAAAAAAAAGTCACAATTCTGACTTCCTTTTTGTTGTTGTTGTTGTTGTCCCTAATCCTCTTCCGTACAGATCCTACAAATACTTGGTTTACTAAAAAAAAAAAAAAAAAAAAAAACAACAAAAAAAAAAAAAAA
>CAAKHG010043366.1:0-23252 GCA_901007715.1 Dactylopterus volitans
TGTGTGTGTGTGTGTGTGTGTGTGTGTGTGTGTGCGCGCGAGAATTGAAAAGCACTTTTGATAAAAGTTCCCACCAGCTCCCTCTCGGGTCTCTCGGCCTCTTCCATCATCCGAAATTCCAAAAATCTTCCGCGGACGTTCCGCCCAATTCCCCCAAATGACAAAAGCCCACCCTTCCCCCCTTCCCCCCACCCACTTGCGTCTCACCCTTCCCTCACCCGCGTCCGTGTGATGTGGGATTTGCCGGGGCCTCGCCGGCGAGCGGGGAGGGATGAGACGGCGGCTGCTCTCTGACGGCGTTTATCAGAGTCTGGCATCGCTGTAATTTCAGTGTTCAGATGCAATCGCGGCCCCCACCTCCCTCCTCCCTGCCTCCACCACCCCTCAACTCCCCTCAGGAGTAAACAATAACAAGCACAAATACAATAGACAAACAAGGCCTGCAGGACACGCACACACACACACACACACAAACACAGGTATGCATAATGGCGTCCGTTAACACAAATAGCGGCGATCGCAAAAAGAAATTCACTCATTTGGGTGCAACAGCTGCTTCTATTTCATTTTTTTTCTGAAAGGGCTACGTTAAAAAAAAAGGACATAAAATCTGAAAATTCAGCAAGATTAACCCCTCTGCTCTGACACACTACCCCCACACGCCTCCACTCTGACACCCCTCCACACGACGTTTCTCCTGCAGGCTGTTGAGGAACGAGAGATGGATCTATTTCCTATCAGACAGCACGCCCTAGTGGACACAATCTGAACTGCAAGCCGCACTTTTAAATGGGCGGCAGGTGGAGGGAGGGAACTGGCACCCCCAACTTCGCCTCGAGCCGGCCTCACGCACGTCACTTTATAACCAGCTGGCTACAAACATATAGTCACTATTACCCGCAACTATCATCCATGCACTGATAATAAAGGGAGGCGGCGCAGCTTTGAATCCGACGGCCTGGAAGTTGCTCATCAGCCTGCTTAGCGTTTAAAAATAAGTGCCCAAGCACCAAAGCATAAAGCAGAAAGGGAGCCAGATAAGGAGGCGGCTCTCCGCATCAACCACTCGAATGTCCGCGCAGTGTAAACAAGCGGAAAGTCGCCTTTTATATCCGCCTTATTAAATATTCCGCCGCTACAACCGTTTCTGAAAGCAAACATCCGATCGGCCGATCGTGTGGCAAAGTCGCAAAGGCTGCGGTCGAGGGACCCCCTGCACCCGTGCATGAAGGTGGTTTCAGCAGAATTAAAAAGTATAACTGCCGCTTCTAAAATCTGTAAAAAAAAAATGGCACCCACCTCATTAAATATTCTATAATACACAGATATAAAAAAATGTTTATAAGAAATTTCACTCCTCGTTACAAGATGGCTGCTCCATCGTCGAGCTCAATCACGGTTCTGGCAGACCAAGACTGCACTTGGACTTCAAAGTGTGACGTCACGGACCCAAACATGATCTTCAATACAATACAGATACACACTGATCTTCAACGAGTCACTTTTACGCTCCTAGGAGAGTTGAAAACACACTCGGGAGCGTACGCAGTCGCGCTCATACATTCAACTGACGGAAGAAAAAAAAAAAGTGTACTTGAGTCTTAGTAGACGTTTAGACGGCTAGAGGTCAAGGTGGAGCATCAGTCGGCTGCCGTGGCTCCCTGGAGACGACGACGGTGGAGTTCTGAGGCCGAAAAGTCCAGACTTCTTGGGAGTTGACCCGAAGAGGACTCATGATAGTAGCAGGAGCATCTCTGGCTTCAGTAGCAGGTCACACATGGCTGCAGCCCCCCACAGCCCCCCCCCACCCATTCTGAATGAGTTTGCCCCACAGGGACCTTCACATCAAGGTGTTTCAGAACATTAAAACACAAGAAATCTGATCCAGCATCAACAACCTGACTGTTAATCAACAATTAATCGTTCCAGAAAATCATTATTTCGACTTTTGGTCATTTGAGGCAAGTTTTTTTTCTTTGTTATCAAATTTATGTTCATCTGCAAACTGACCAAACTATCTGAAAATAAGGGCTCAAATTATCCTTTGAACTGACAATCCATCTACTGCCGTCGATGAAAATTATAAACCTTGCAAACTAATCCCATATGCTAATGAGCAGCCTTGACCTTCACTGGTGAGACCAGGAGGAACGGCGCTGACGGTTCTCAGGTTTATTGGGAGGCAGATGCATGTGCAGGGACGGAGGAGCGAGGGATCAGGTTCTCTGTAAGAGCTTTATTATCTCCATATATATTTTACAAATACAAGCACAGGTGTTTGCAGACTCTGGACGACGGCGGTCTGAGGAGCTATCGGCGGCGGGCGCGGCGGTCTCGCGCGTTTATCTGCAAAGACAAACATGAAAATATTTAAGAAACGGCACTGCAATCTTCAATATAATTACATCATCGCACTATAATTATTGCGATGATAATAAAGAGCTACTAAAAAAAAACAACTGATTAAGAACAGCCTTCTCGACTGGACTGGGGAGGGTTTAACAAGCTACAGACTGTCGCCACCTACAGGTCGTCTAGGTTATTACATCGGACTAAAAAAAAGGGGAGGGTGCCGTTAAACTACCGCCGACTAAGTTACCTCCCGCGTGAGGACGCGCCTCAGTTCCTGAGGTCAGCAGAAGGTGAAGATGAGCAGATGATGTCAGAGAGAATGTGAAGGCTTTGAGACGTTTTAAAATGGGACAGAGCAACAACCGCGGGACTGCGAGATCGAGGAGGGGGAATCCTCAAAACCGACAACAGGAAGTAAAAAAATAAAGAAATAAAGGAGGGCAACTTACAGAGCGGCGGCTCCGGAGATGATCTCAATGAGCTCCTTGGTGATGACGGCCTGTCTGGTGCGGTTGAAGGTGAGGGTCAGCTTGTCAATCATCTCGGCTGGGTCGGAGAGAAGCGCAACCGGTCAGTCAGGGCCAGTGCGGCGCCGCCGCCCCGCTCCAAGGCTGCGCCGCCACGCTCAGAAAAGTGATGGAGGTTAAAAGAAACTGGGGGCCGGGAGCCAGAGTGTCGATGTCGCCCCCCCATGATGCACTGCACTTCTCAATGATGCGCTCCACACCAGTGGGGAGCCTCATCAGGGTTCCACAGGTTTTTATTGTCATTCGTTCACCATTAGGTTCGAACGCCGCCACAAACATGCTCGGCGAAGGACTTGCACCTTCACACACACGTGCGTTGACCTTTGACCCTTGGCCATCACACTGCAGTCGACTCGTCCTTGAGCCTGGCCTGACAGAATCTGACCTTCCACATCTTAAGACGCAAATACAATTTTGTTTTATCGTTCTTCTAGACATTTGTAAGGTCCTTTCACCTTTGACCTTTGGGTTGACGCGCACTTTGTCTGTGGCAAAGCTTACTCTCTCGCAGCACCTTCGTGAAACACTGCGCTGACGAGACAGACACTTCACGGAGTTGACCTTTGAACTTTTGAACAACAAATGCCATTTTGTCTTTTTTTTTTTTTACATTATATCAGAACTTTGTCATAATCGGCACATGATGCAGCGAGAAATGGCCATAAATCCTTTGCAAGGCGAGTGGCCTCTGACCCCTGACCATCAACTCATCTTTGCGCTTGACCAGACAGACCAGAACAAAATTTGAGAAAAGTTGACCTTTGACATCTTTAGATACAGGTGTCATTTTGTTTCATCCTTTCAGGCGTTTGTGTGGAATCATTTAGAGTTACAGTCACAAACGCGTTTTAAGAGCGTCCGTCACATTGACCTTTGGACCCGCACACATTGATAAGCTCGCATCTAAACACTTTTATCAGACTCCTCCGTCCGGGCCGATGAATAAGAGTATGAAGCCTGGATTACTTATCTGCTTGCTGGTCACGTCCGAGGCCGCGCGCGTTCACTTACATGCGTTCTTGCTGGCGCTGTCCATGGCGGTCATCCTGGCGCTCTGCTCGCTGGTGGAGGACTCCCTCAGGGCCAGGTAGATCACGTTGACCAGGGCGAACTCCTGGTAGTTCCTCAGCACGTCGGCGTCGATGTCATCATAGATGCCCATGCTCTCTGTTTCGGGGGGGCAGGAGTGGGGAGGGAGGAGGCGGACAGTCAGTTCCGCGAGCGAGTGGCGCGATCGTACGCGTGGAGACCGCGGGCGTAGAAAAACAGTCGTACCTGAGTTAGCAACCGTGTCTATAGAGTAGACGGGCTTCTGGGCGGTCTTGTAAGAGATGACAGACCTGCAACAGGAGGGCAGCGATCAAGATGGATCCCCCGGGAGGCGTCCACACGCAGACCTCTAAAAACCGCAGGGGGGGGGGGCCTAAAGGCTTTACCTGAAGCGGTTGAAGACGACGGCGCCCTGGTCGAACTCGTATCCAGAGTTCAGCAGCTCCGTGGCGATGATGGAGGCGTCGCCAAAGCTGGGGGGCTTGCGGCCGACCTCCTTGCAGTTCAGCATGATGTGCTTCCCGTGAGTCCTGGCGGGGAGGCGGCGGATGCGGGTCAGCGCACTTCATTTCTTTGATCCGAGTTCAGTTTTCACTACAAATACGAGCCAATTTGGCGCCACTTCGTTGGTTACCAGTTTGATACGGAATCAATTTTAGGATTCTCCTGACTTTGAGACACTTAACATCTCTCAACAACTCAGCCCACGTTCCAAACGTGCGAGCAGTTCTTCACAAAACGTGGGACAAAAGAGGAGTAAGCACTCGCCATTCAGGCTCCACATTATTGCAACAACCCGCTTTGATAACCTCAGAGCCTTTTTTAATATCACTTTTGAAAACAAATTTCTATTCAAAAGGCTTTTCATACACAAATGTAAAGATCAAGGAGTTGATAAATAAGTAAAATCTGTAAATGCAGAAGCAAGATGAAAAAGGTACAATTAACAAATATGAAATATATATATGATGCCTCATTATATTCTATATCAAACATAATGGTCATAATGTTATGGCTGATCAGTTTATATTTATTCTACATGGAGCAGTTACTTAATCCAGAAGATTACGAAGTGCTTCAGAAAGATTTAAAAAAAAAAAAAAAAAAAAAAAAAAACAGAAAAACAAGCAAAAGAGAGACACATCAACGCACAAACGTGATCCTCAGATCGAGGAGTTGATAAGTAAAATCTATTAATGCAGAAGCAAGATGAAAAAGTAAAAGTACAAATAACAAATATGAAATATATATGATGATGTATTATTTGTACTTTTTTTCAGCAAGATGAAAAGGGAAAAGTACAGCTATATGCAGCAAATATGAAATATATGGTGTGTTAATTGTACTTTTCCTTTTTCATCTTGCGTCTGCATTTACAGATTTTACTTATTTATCGACTCCTCGATCTGAGGATCACATTTGTGCGTTGATGTCTCTCTTTTGCCTCTTTTTTCTTTTTTTTAATCTTTGTGAGGCACTTTGTAATCTCCTGGATCAAGTCAGTGCTCCATGTCAAATAAATATATATAACATTATGACCACTGCATGTTCACCATAGAATACAAAAGCCCTGCAATAAATTCTCTGTTGATAAGTTTTATGTTGAATTATTAATGATTGCGTTTGAGAGAGGTTTTGACATATCTGAATGATTGTTCTTGGGACTGTAATTTGTGATGCTGTTGGACTGTACTGGGTTGTACGAAGGTGTCCCTAATATTTTAGCACCCAACAAGTGTTAGGAACCTCTGACTTCACTATAAATAATCTGATTTTCAACAGCAGTCACTAAACCGTAACATCACAGGCAAAACTTTAAAACTCCCGACGCTGCCGGATATCATCACAACACCTGACATCAACTGGAGAGCTGCTCGGTGGTGCCTGGACACCTGCTCTCGGCAATGTCGTAAAGGAGGAGGAGGATTGAGAGGGTGCGTCTGTACCTGTGCAGCAGGCCTCTCAGCTTGTCCCCCACGTTGACCACCATCACCTCCTTGCCAGTGCTGGTCAGGTTGGCAATCTCGCTCTTGATGAGCTTGGCCACGCCGGAGTGGATGGCGCCGCACAGCCCACGGTCGGAGGTCACGCCGATGATCAAATGCTTGGTGGCTTTCTCCTCGGGCGCTTTGATGTCGGCCTTCTCGTACAGGGCTGGAGAGCGAAAACAGCACAGGGGTCTCGAAGCAGTTTCTGATTAGGGTAACAATGCTGTTCATCCGCGGCGACCTCACACATACGTACCCAGAGCGCCGGTGCCGTAGACCCGGGCCGGCTTCAGCTGCCTCTCAGCACGAGCGTACTTGGCAGCGGCCACCATTTTCATGGACTTGGTGATTTTCTGGATGTTCTTGATGGACTTCAACCGAATGGTGACTGATGGGAGGGAGGAGTATGAGTTTGTTTATATATACAGACCGAGGTATTTCATAAATCTTTTGTATTCAGGTGAATGTTTCGTGCTGCAATGACAGAATTTGCATTAAAGATGATAGATACATGAGTGTCCCAGATATGTGCTGTGAAAACAACCATAACATACGCGCACACATTTTAACATCTGCCAAATGCGGTCAATATAAAAAGTATCTAACATGGCAGAGAGGAAGGAGCTGGTGCACCATATGCAAAAGAAAACGATCATTACTTCCAGAATCTGCTATACTTTTACAAATTGTCCAAGTTTGTGTGAGAGCTCAGTCTGAGACACGATGCGTGGTGGTGGTTGGTGCATCGAAAGTGTGCAAGTATACTGAAGTACTCACTGTCCTTCAGGGTAGCCATGTTCCTGACCTGCCCACTGCGAACAGAAACAGCGCGATTCAGTCACAAACGGTGTCAACATGAGGCGGCTTCGCACAATAACCTCGGCAGCGTGTTTGTGCTCGCGGAACTTTAGAATGGCGCGCACACATGTACAACTTTTGGAGGAACGCAGACACGCTAACGCTAGCGCTAAAGCTAACGCTGCAGACTAGCTAGCGTCGCGAGCGCTGCAAGTCAGCTAACGCTAGCATGTTTGCCACACGGGCAAAGCAGCTACGTCGCGGTCGGACACCGGTTAAATGTTTTGTGGCCTGTTTTTTTGCGTGCAAGTCGCACAAAAACAGGGCACGTTAGCAAGCCAGTTAGCTGTGCGCCGGCTAAACTTCACCACGAAGCGCCGCGCAGTCATTCATTAGCTGCGGCCTTCACGTCACGGCGTCCTTGCGTTCAATGGTCGCTTTCAAAGGACAGCAACTTGCGCATTTCCTCTAAGTACGCAGCCAAATGGAGTAGCGCGGGTGGGCATCCAAAAAATACGCGAAGATAATCACTTAAATGTTGATATTTTTACCATTGTGGGGCGAACACCAAGGCGCTGGTCCTAGCGAACATGGTTAGTCCTATGAAGGTCAGACACGCAGGACTGCGCAAGCGCGGATTACAGGCAAAATGGTCGGATGATGCATTCACTGACTAGCAGAAAAATCAGTTAAAGTGGCTCCGCGTACAGGTGGGCGAAGAATGGAACTTCTGCACTTCAGAGAGAGTATAATTTCCTCGTTAAAAGGCTGGAGGTTTCAAATGTTTTTTTTAAAATAACCTACGAAAATTAAAGTTTGTTTTTGACCTTCGCATCGAAATTGCCACTTCACATTATGTTCAACCATGAGAGAGTTTTAAACTTTTGTTCATATTTCCATAGTACGCTATTTAATGCGAATATTAACGTGTGATAATGGGTGGTTTCAGTTATTTAGAAAACAGTTTTTCGGGGATTACTGTAAATATTTTTCACTCCAGGTTTTTGCATAATTACATTAAGTGTGGGCTGAATTAGTTTTTAGATTTGTTGTGTGAAATCCGAGGTTTAAAACGAACCTAAATGCAGCAAACTTTATCGCGCGTTTTCAACTGTTCTCGCGTGATCATGACGCTTCGCTAGCATGCGGAAACTATTTACGTTTGCGCTTTAGCTAACTGAGCGGCTAAGAGGAGCGTTTTCCCAGTTCTCGGACTCATTTTCGCATAAAATCAGCTCTTTTATGGTTGTTGCAGCACTAAAAAAATGGGGAAGGCAGATTTCCTGTCGCCAAAGGCGATCAGCAACCGGATAAAATCGAAAGGTCTCCAGAAGTTGAGGTGGTATTGTCAGATGTGTCAAAAACAATGCAGAGATGAGGTGAGCCGCTTTCGAACAACGCGTTTGTTGTCCATTTGTGTGTCGTCGCATTTATACGAATGGTTTCTCTCTTTTTATTCGTCACCAGAACGGCTTCAAATGTCACTGCATGTCCGAGTCCCACCAGAGGCAGCTGCTGCTGGCCTCGGAGAACCCCATGAAGTTCATGGACTTCTTCTCCACGTACGTTCATTCGTGTGGCTTAAAGAGAACAAAACATGGCGGGTTTCACACTGAGGCCAGTGGCCTAACGGTGGTTTCCTCTGTTCCAGTGAGTTCAAAAACGAGTTCCTGGAGCTGCTCAGAAGACGTTTTGGTGAGTCTGGATTTCCCACACGCCATTTTGACCCCTGTTTCCCAGGCCTGGTCCTTGACTGGTCAGCTGAATCGGGCCTGTTGGAGCAGGGACACAACTAAAACATGAAGGACCAGGACTGGGAAACGCTCACAAACTCCACAACAGCAGCAGGACTATAGCACACATGGGCGGAATGCGGGGCCCGGATGTGGCCTGTAAAACCGTCTCTGTCAGGCCCAAAACCTCCTCAACAACAAGGGAAACAAAAAAATAAAATTAGGCAAGTCGGTCTGCCTGTACTGCTATTTAAGTCAGGTTTTTTGAAACAAAGACTCAAAGGACACTTTTAGTAGTGGTGTAATTTTAATGATGTTACGATATGTGGATTCTTTGGTCAACGATATTATATTTGTAGGCATAAAGTCCATTGCTATATGATTTTAATTCCATTCAGTGGCCTGCAATTGATATATGGATATGGGATAACAACGTCAGATGCGTTTATGCCAGCAAAAGCAACTAAAACACGATTCGACAGTTTGACTTCTCAGCTTTTCAAGACACTGAGATGAGTAACAGCCAGTTCTGTTTCAGCTGAAAAACACAAATATACCTTCTGTTCTCCTAAAGTGCCACATTTCTCAGGTTAAAAGTGCAAATGTTTTTTGTTTTTTTTTATCACTCAACTTTAGGGTTAGCAGATCGTGCACTGGGCGGGAACGGCGACAAAGAATGGGAATTTCAGAAAAAATGCTTAAAGAAGGAATCAATATTTTTACTTTGTATTGTTGGCATTTGATCGTTGGCCACCTGGAATCGATGTATTGATCGCCACCCGTGGGCCGTCACACCCAGACGTTTCTGGGCTGCCCAATGTAAAGCAGCCCTGTCGTGTCGATCGAGTCCATGTAGTTTTACGTAATTCAGCACTTTGTGTGTCATGTCAGGGGTCCAACAGGTTGCCCTGTGCCGTGAGAGAGTTGACTATGCTGTGTCTCCTGTGTGTGCAGGCACCAAGCGAGTCCACAACAACATCGTCTACAACGAGTACATCAGCGACCGCGAGCACATCCACATGAACTCCACCCAGTGGGAGACCCTCACTGACTTCACCAAGTGGCTGGGCAGAGAAGGTGGGCCCTGCAAATGTTTCCCCTACAAAAACTTTCCCAACCTGCCTGCTCAACCCTGAACATCTGCGACATGGTGACAAGCAATTTTACAAACATCAGATGTACATTTAAGCAAGGTTGGTAACCCTGAGGGGTATTAATGCAGCAGCTAAACGATGAGGAATGGTCAGCTTTTGTATGTAGGTGATGATCATTTACCAAACATTTTTATAACACAGAGAAACGTGAGATTTAACATTCACGTCTGTTTGGCTTAAAGCTTTTAGCACCTTCAGAAACGGAGTTTTAATAAGCCTGTAATTTGTTACCAGCTGAAACTGACGTCTACACAAGCGTGTAAGTTAACCACACAGGAAACGGGAAGTAGGAATGATAAATATGAAAGTGAAGGTGTTAAAGATGCTTTCTCTAGAATATGAAGGTGTCACTTTTACTAATCAGGCTGAATATTTAGAATCCGAACCGACGGGTCGCTCCGCCTTAAACGTACAGTACATGATTTAGTATCTTAATTAAAGGGTTAAATGTTCCTGCCAGGTTTCTGTAAGGTCGACGAGACCCCCAAAGGCTGGTACATCCAGTACATCGACCGAGACCCCGAGACCATCCGGCGCCAGGAGGAGCAGGCCAGGAAGAAGAAGCAGGAACTGGACGACGAGGAACGGAGCGCCAAGTTCATCGAGGAGCAGGTCCGCCGAGGCAACAAGGAGCAGGAGGTGAGCGCCGGCCGCCGGACTTCAGCGTCTCTGCTCGCCAAAAGACACTTAACTTTAAGGTGTGTTTGTTTGTTTCTTTACTCTGTAGGAAGCTCCGGTTTACACGGAGTTCAAACGAGAGAATGAAGAAGAAAAAGGTTAGTTTTTGTTGATTTTCAACTGTTTTCTTCTCAGATACTTAAAGGGAACCTATGATTCCACCAGAGCAGCTCTGCTTGATTCACTCTTATGAAACTATTTATCTTTAAGCAGCTCTGTTAGTTTGTCATCTGTGTTAAACATGCCATTTTAGCTCCTGTCTCTTTAAGGCCCCCCACTTTCTTCTGATTGGACAACTTACAGAAGCCTGCTGACGGGCTGCACTTGATGGTTGTGCTGTTCCCGGAGGAGACAGCCGCCTAAAGACACCAAAAGGCGAGCAGATGATTGACGTTTAACTCTTGACACGCTTTCCTCTTGCAGTCGCTTTCAACTTGAGCGCCTCGTCATCGATAGCTGGTCCTTCGTCCTCCTCCAGGTACAGAAGCCCTCTGCAACGTCTCAGTTCAAGTGTAAACGTGTTTTTGGTTTGGCCTGAAACTCCCCGTGCCTCTTTGCAGCTCCGGCCTGGGCGCCAGCGCTCTGAAATCGGCATCCTCGTCCTCGACCAAGAGGAAGGAGACGTCCGCCGCCTCGGATTCCAGGGAGAAGAAGAAGAAGTCCGCGCTGGAGGAGATCATGGAGGTCGAGCAGATGATCCGGCCGCTCTGCGACTCGGCTCACGCTTGTCTGGCGTCAGAAAGGGGACGTTCTTCAACGTTCAGACAAACATCAGTGATCATTGGAAATCTCCTTTTTCCTTCGTTCAGATGGAGGAAAAGAAGAGGAAGCAGCAGCAGTCGGCCAAAACGGATTACTGGCTGCAGCCCAACATCGTGGTCAAGGTCACCACCAAGAGGCTCGGGGAGAAGTATCACAAGAAGAAGGCCGTCGTCATGGTAACTGCATATGATATTGTTGGGTTGTTTGTTTTTTCAATTTTTGGAAGGGGGCTACGTTCATGTGCATGTTGTGATGGCTATGAATGGTTTCTGCTGCAGGAGGTGCGCGACAAGTACACCGGCGTGGTGAAGATGATCGACTCAGGGGACAAACTGAAGCTGGACCAGAATCACGTGGAAACGGTCATACCTGCACCAGGTGAACCCGGAAACACCGTCAAACCGCTCTCGAGCCACAGACATCCTGCATGTATGCAGGGCGTAAGCCAGGCAGCACGGCAGCTCCTCAAAAACGACGCCAAGAGATCATGATTGGCCCCTGATGGCGATAAACTCCGCCTCCTCCATGTTAGTGGGTGGGAGTGAGTTCTCCTCATGTAATTTTTTTCCCTTCGTGGTGGTTTCTGTCATTGTCGTTAGTTTTGATCGCAACAATGTTTGTTCATGTCTCTTAGAAGTTTTTGTTTTAATTGGTTATTCGAGGCTAGAAGAATCAGGGGCGTGGCTTCATGATTGACAGCTGCTCTGAGCGAAACGCAGAGGCGTTTTCCGGACTTTTGTTTAGGGAATTGTAGATAAGAAGGTCAAGAGGACACGTGACGCCACCTTTCTACAACCGCTTTCGTCTGTTTGAATCCCTAAAAAAATGTGTTTGCAAGTGTTAAACCAACCACTTGCGATTGAGGTGGGCGGGGCCTCGTGACTGCAGCTCCACTTCCTGTTCGCGAATGCGCAGCCTCTGGCCCCAAATGACACCACAAGCAAAAGATGGTGGATGTTTGAACCCGATAAACTTCTTCCAAACTGATGGATAACTTGAGGTTATTAACCGTGCTCCTCCCATCGCCGCCCCTCCTGCAGGTAAACGGGTTCTGATCCTCAACGGCGCCCACAGAGACACGGAGGCGGTGCTAGAGGGCATCGACGAGAAAAACTTCTGTGCTACGCTCACGCTGGATTCTGTAAGTAGCTACTCACGCATGCAGGTTTCATCCAGGAATTTTAGTCACAAGTTTATTATCCAGATCTGTGTGCTGAGTCGATGCTGCGGCCACCAGCAGTTTCCTTTTAAGGTGGTTTGTCAGGGTGATTCAGTCTCCAGCTTCAAGGGTAATTTCACCCGCATTCGAGTGTCTTCCCTCTCCTGTCGTCCATGTTTGGAGATCTGATGAACGGAGTTTAATCTCTGGTGCTAAAGCACTGAAATGTTCTGGCTACAATTATACAATTCCTTTGGTAGCAGCTTTTTACTTTCATCCAAAGCGACATTGAACAGCACGAGCAACTAAAAAGATGACCTGTCAGGTTAGAGATATTTTAAGCCCCGTTTATGTGGCAATAATGTTTTGCCGTTTCATTTTTTTTTTTTAAATAGCTTTGCGTCCTGGCACACGAAACCACTAACGCTGAAGTATGCATGCCAGGGCACTAGGTGGCGGTGGAAACCTCAGAATAGGCCTGGCAGTCCGCCATTGCTTTTTTTCTTCCTCCTCCAATTCTTGTGTGGCCATTTTGCTGTAAATGCGAGTATGCGCGGGCGAATCGAGGCCGTGACGATGATGATGATGACGATGGCGAGGGGGGCGTTTCTGTAAAATGACATTGTTTTTCGGGCCGTGAATACGCCAACGACTGGTGAACAAGCGGCTGAAATGCAACAGAAGTTTCCTGTTTTACGTCAAAATTTGTCACTTTATTTTTGTCCTGACTTGAGAGACACAGTCAGCAGTTCCCATGGAAATGACTGCAATCCATGAAATGGTTGCCTGCCTAAAAACTCTCCCCAGTCTGCTCATTATCTAGTTTAAAAGGGATAATGATCTTAAAATGGATGTAATTAAAAAAAACAGGACAATAAAGACGAAACCGACCTTCACTTATCTATTTTAAATGAGTGATAGGCAGCCAAATATACTGTTTTAAATGAGCGATCGAGGATCAAATGTACTCTTTCCACCATGTTCCACAATTTAGGTGAACAAGGAAAAAGGAAACGCCGGCAGGTTGTCAGCTGTTCTGCCGCGCTCACTTTCAAAATTAGAAAAGAAGCACAATTTACCGACAGAGTCTCAGATCAAGAGTATCACAGCATCCAAAGTTTTGCCGTTTTTCACATTTTTTATTGAAGATTGAAGGCTCGTCTCTTCTTGTTAAGGGTCAACAGAAAGGGAAGAGGGTGGACGTCGCCTACGAGGACTTCTCCAAACTGGCGTGATGGAGCGACCCCGCCTCTCCCCCAACCCTCCCTCCATAACCTCAAAGGGACTCTACTGTGTCAGAGTTATTTCCCAAGATCCACCTGGACAGACGTTTATCTCAGGGGCGCGTCAGAGTGAAACCAGGACCGGCGTGTTCAGTTTGTTTTGTCCGTTTTTTCTTTTTATTTTCGTATCAATCTTCAAGTTAATCTCCACTTTTACAGATGTGATATTTGTGCGAATAAATTTAACAAAAGACACCTTTCGGCGGAGTTGTGTGTATTTGGGGTGCGAAAAACGACGAGGAAAGAAACGTCCACGCGAAAGAGCCAATTAAGGAAAGTAGCAAACGTGTGTGTGTGTGTGTGTGTAGGAGGGGGCAGAAAGCACATGATCGGATGCTTTCCGCCTTGTGATTTGTCTCCTGGTTTTTCTTGCTCTTTTTTTTTTTTTTTCCTCACCAGGGGGACCAATAGGAGCACATGTTACTCGAAACGTGTGTGTGTGTGTGTGTTCAGAGCCCCTCGAGAAAGCTGCTGAGATCCGGGACGATGTAGTCGGTGTAGTGGCCGTCGATGAAGCCCTTCCCGCTGTAGTGTACGAACCAGCAGTAGACGTTTGAGCCGCGCTTCTTGTCGCGCCTGTAGTCCTTCTGCCAGCCCCTGGTTAACACACACACACACACAAAAACAAAGAGTTTATGGTTTTGATAAACAGCTGACTTGTTGGTGAGCGTGTCTGGTGGTGTGAAGTGAGGACGAACCTGGTGACGAGCAGCCGGTGGCCCTTCACCTCCATCGTGGCCTCCTTCTTCAGAGGGTCGACTCCGTCATGGACGTCGTACACATTTACGTCAGGCTCTCGGGAAAACTGCCCTGGAGGTTAACACACACACACACACACACGTATACACATACACACATTCAGTTTCAAATGTGACACAGGATGATTTGGGAGTTTTGTCAGAAGTGGAAAAGCTTGTGTGTCATCCTGCCACAGCGTCTGTGAGCGGAACAAAATTCCAACATCCAAAACATCTTCATTGGGCAGAGCACGTTATTGTATCTGATTATCGGGCAAAAGCGATATGAATGTTATCGGAGGGGGGTTGGAATAAGCATTTTTCTTGGAGTGCAAAGTTTGCGTCTGCTCTCAAACTTTTAAAATGATAGAAACATAAACTCCATGTATTTGTTGTTTCAGCTTTACTTTCATTATTTGTAAAGCACTAGTCTGCGTGAAAAGTGCTTTACAAAAAAGTTGTATTTGTGTTTTGTTTTTTTTCACAATTCCATGCCATCATTTTCACTTAAATTTTTGTGGCGTCAGCACACCGGTGTGTTAAACCTGCATTAGCTTGATGTTTCAGCCACTTGGGGGCAGCAACACGAAACCTAAACGCGACTCTAACCGGTTGTTTATTTACACGCTCGCCTGATCGATGTCGGCAAATATTAAGTCTCTGGTTTGCTCTCCAGTGAATTCCCGATAAATATCAAACAGGAAGAATAACTGGTATTAGTTATTTTTTAACCACTGGTGTTGTGGAAGCCTCCAAGCAGACGTGTTGGCTCTCTCAGTTACATTTCGGTCCACAAAGGACATGCTGCGGTATTATAAGGCTGATTTGTAATCATTAAGTTAATCAATCTGTGATTATGTTCGAGTTTATTTTCAGCATGGAACAGGAGATTTATTCCTGCGCTAGGATTTTTAAATGCATTTCCATAAAGTTTGAGGAAGAAAAACTAAATTCAGCAGACTTACCAATTCCAGTAACCAGTAAACATGTGGGTTATCTCGGATGCTTATGGTGACATCATCTCTGACATTGCACAAATCTCTTCCTGCTGTCCGAGGGTCGATCGGATTCGGATCATTTAATTTGACATGGACGTACCTATGAGGCCGTGGACCAGAGGCGAGTACTGGTTGTTGTTTGGAAGGTAGATGCCAAGGAAGTCGATGTTGACGGGGTGTTTCTTCCACACACGGTGAAGCAGAACCATCACCTGGATGTTCTCGTTTATGGTCACTGTGGCATGAGAGTTCTTCACGATGGAAATCCTCACCCTGAAACGCATGAAAACATGACGGCACTAGGCAAAACCAGCCTGAAGTCAAGGCAGCCCATGTATGGTTAGCGATGGTCTCCTGCTCGGTACTGCTTCTGGATCTTGTTCCATTTTGATCCTTTTTGAGTTCTGCATTTGATTGGCCATGATATCCTGATGAATCGCCTTAATACCGTGGTTGGTGTTGAGGATGCGCCTCCCTCTATGATAGCTCTCTGCCTGTTCTAACAGGCAAATTCCCTTCCCCAATCCTCCTATCAAGTGGGGTTCCCCAGGGGTCAAGTCTTGGTCCAAACCTGTTTTCTATCGATATGCTTCCTTTGGGTCAGATTGTCCATAAATATGCAGATGAGGCGGAGATTTATGTTCCACTCAGTTGCAGCAACATCATTAGATTTTCTCATGTTATGATTTTGGCGTCCACGATCAAATAATGGCAGAGTCCCTTTATTCGGCCGCTCAAACCTGATCCCTTATTGAAAAGAGTAATCTTAAAGATGTGACCTCCAACATCAAGGACTCCACCCAAAAATCAGGGGCTGATCTTTGACTCTGAGCTTTGTCTTTGCATTGGGAGATTTCGTGGAATCGTGATCTCTTCAGCAGGAGAACATAGCAAATTTAAGAATGTATTCCTTCAAGCAGACCTTGAAAAAGGTCAATCGTGCTTTTGTCCTCATCATATCTGGATGATTTTAATTTTAATTGCCAGTTTTTTGGGCCATCTCCCTTTCATTCAAAGCTCAGCTGCCTGAGACAAAACAACTTCAGTTACGACGGAAGAAGCCCATCATGACCTAAGGACTGTTCTCCATTAGAGCCTTAAAGCTATGGACCTTCCTGCCATCGGAACTTTAGTTGGCAAAGTCAGAGCCCTCTTTTATACATGTATGTGTTTGTTTGTTTTTAAGTTACCCATCCTGGGTGATTTCAGCCGTGGCCCCCCAGGTGAAGGAGTGGTTGTTTCTGCCGTCGGTCATGGCGATGATGTCGGTGCCGACGGTCACACTGACCCCAGCTGGCTGGTAGTAGACTGAGATGACGCCGAAGTAGGTGCTCTGCTTGCCTTTGTGCGCCTGCTTCGAGCTGATTAACTGACCGTTGACAACCACACCTGAGGACGGCAGAGTGATGGACTAGACCTCAGGTGCACGTGATACCCGCTGCAGGTTATACTTTTCTAGAATGGGGTTGCAGCTCATGGAGAACCGATGCGTTGGTGACACAACAACAAAACGTCCGCACCGATGGGACCTCTCACTGGAGAATCTGAAAAAGTGTCCGTCCTGTACCTGCTCCACTGTCAGACACCAGGTTGAGTATATGGCCGGGTTTGGAGTCGATGTTGAAGCAGACGTCCATGTTGCTTCTAGGCAGGTGGATGATGAAGTGAGGGTCGTTATCCACTGGATAGGAGAGAAAAACTCAGCTTATTGGACACTTTGTACTGTCTTTCGTGATTGGGGATGTCACAGGAGTGTATGTGTGCTGGTGTTACCCAGGTTGACCTGTTGCGGCATGGCCCACTCCTCGGGGCCTTTCTCGGCTTGGCTCGGCGGCGCCGGGGTGGTTATCTGGACCCAGGGTGGAAGCTGGTGGACAACTCGCACCGGAGCTAGGCTGGAGGACATCGAGCCTCCCGCCCCTCCAATTCCTCCTCCTATACACAAGTGGTAGAATTAACTTAACCCAGATGGAGGAACCTGTTCAAACTTTAGTGCAGATCCAGGCATTTTTACCTCAAACTAACACAAGAAAAAGTAAATCTACACCTAATTACTAATGATTAGTTTGTGTTTTCCACATGGAAGTCCTGGGCTGTTGGAGATGGGGGTTTTTCTGAGAGTCTTTGGTTCACTGTAGATCCACACCAGAAATCCACAGCCATGCTGATGGCTTATTCAATGCAGGGTAAAAAATGCTGGCACAGCAATCACTGATTGAAAATTTGGTCCTAAAGTTAAGGTTTCGGATCATCGGCATTCTAAAAATGAAAGGAATGTGATTGGAACCATTGCTGATCAGGTTCTGGTTTTTTCCAATATTTTGATGCATTATTGTGTTTTTCTCACCTCATTTTTTGTGTTGTGTTTTAAAAAAGTGACAGACTACAACTACAACTCCATTTTTTTTTTTACTTAAGAGCATGAGGAAGGACAGGGAAAGCCGGGGCACCTGAGCAGCAGCCATGCTTGGGGTCCCTCGGGGAGTCGGCCAGCAGCCTCTCCCTGGCATCTTCGCTCTCCACCAGCATGGCCGTGAGCGGAGTGACAAACTGATGCTCCATGGCCAGCGCCAGGATTCGCTGGGTGATCTTCCTCTTCTTCACAGCTGTTGGAGCCAGAGACCTGCAGGAGAACAGTAATCCACTCTTACTCGAGCAAGTCCGCCATACTTTTACAATTCCGATGTGCCTTCCAGTCAAAACCACAAGAGTTTAAGTAGAGGGCACCTGGACCTCTTGTCTGGTTTCACCTCTCATTCGAAAGCCTTCTTCAGTTCCAACTGACCGGTGGGGAGTCTTGGCTATTCAACCTCTTGTGGTTTTGTTGGTGCCAAGTTGCAAGGTTCACTTGCGAGTGATCGACCAATCCAGGCCATTAGGGTCCCCCCAGTCAGTTAGAGCTGAAGAAGTCCTTCGGAGGAGTTGTGCAACATCTTCAACAAACAAAAATGAAGGCCAGTTGCCTTCTACCCGAGCTTGAGGATCATCAGGATTTTGATCACTGGGAATCTGCCTGGAATGTCCAGTTTTTACTGAGGTGACCTTTTTTGATAAGCCCTCTTGGTCTAAATGGTGGGTCGTACCGGTTAAGGTGATCCACTGGATTCCCATAAAAGCAAGAGGAATCGGGGGTTGTGCTAATATTTTTGTCCGCGAGTGGTCGATCCCTCTGCTTTCCTTCCAGCTTCGTACCTTTCGCTGATCAGTTGCTTGATGGTAATGTAAGCCCACATCTGTCTGGCAAAGCCCGTGAATGAGTGCTCCTGCTTGGCGAGCTCCGAGTCCAGCTCCAGAGTGTCAGACTCCGTCTCCAGGGTGATGTCAAGACCGGCCTGGAGGACGAGGTGGAGCAAGAGGAACGTGGCGGTACGCAATTAAAATCACTCTGAGACCCACTCTAAAATTCTGCGTTTACGAAATTCTAAGAGCCGGGTTAGGTTAAGGGCACATTCAGGCGTTAGGGGAATTGAGGGTGTCATTTCAGGCGTCGTCATGCAAGCGTGGCCGGGTGTGCCACTCACAGCGTACGCGGTGGTGAAGCTGGTCAGCGTGTTGCTCTCAGACGGCTGCACCTTCCCGGCCACCACCAGCTCCGAGCCCCTGAAGTATTTATCGAACTGGTTCTGGGTGACGTCGGACACAGAGTCCTCCGGGAACTGAACGGCGATCCGCCTCAGCAGAGGAGAGGAGACCTGGCTGTAGAAGTTCTGCAGAAGAAAAGTGAGGGACGTGGAGGTGGATGAGACGGAGCATCAGGAATAAGATGGGAATAGAATGTGCAGGCCCTCTTTCCCATGCAAACTGTAAGCTGATGAGACTTTTTTTTTGTGAGTTTGATTCCTTGAGCAATCAACTTCCGCTTCTACCAGTTTTTAAAAAGTTTAACCTTTGGAAATTTGGGTTTGGCTTCAAGGATTGACGGTCTACCAGCATTTCTTGAACAGAGAAACAACAGATTCAACTGGCAAGAAATTCCTACCGTACTTTGAACCCGTTGTTGATCCCACAAATGAAAATTTCACGGACTTGTTACATGAGGCTAGCAAAAGTGAAATTGAAGGTTTTTTTTTTTTTTTTAGCCCAATTTCGCACCTTCTGTTGGAATCAAGTTACATAGTCGTGCAGACTCATTGGGACAATCCAGCTAGTGATTCATTGACATATTGCTGGCTTTTATTGTTTTTTAGGGGTTATATTCTCTACGTTAGAGGACATTAGATAGACACGGTCCACTCGCTGATTCCAGCCCATGTGTGTTCTTATCTACATAAAACTTAATGTTTGAGACTGTCCTCTCCAGAAAATGACATTAGTAGTAGGAGTAGTTTTAAATGCAAAGAGCCAAACTGACGGGTGCCGTCTTGTTTGCTACCCTTTGTTCCTCTCCATCTTGTGTGCCGTTGTGTATTTACCGAAGAGGTTAATAAACACCTACCTTATTACGAAAAAAGACTAATTGGTAAAATACCGATTTTAATTTGGAGAAAGTACTTTAGGGACCATAAAGCTGGAACCAAACCTGGAGTTTTATCTCAAACAATTCAAAGCGATTAGTGACTAAAACTGCTGAAAAGGCAAACCTAATATGTTCCCCGTTAAATCTGACTGAACTAGATTTACACTGGCTAAAATGCTCAGATCAATAAATGAGCTAATTGGTCTGAAGAAACTCAAGGTCACTGAGATGTTTGCTGTCCTCGATGCTGTTGTACCCGCAGCTGCTCCGCGGCGTCATGGTTTGCGTAGATCCGCTGGGCCATGCCCCTGTTCTCCATGGCGATACGTTCCAAGAAGTCGTAGTCCACGTCGAAGCCGATGCCCAACGAGAAGAGGGAGAACTCCTCCCTCATCACCCGCTTCACGTTCTTCTGGATGGTGCTGAGCTTGATCTCCCCTGCAAGGTCACGCGGAACATCGTCTTAACGGCTGACAAGCCGCCTGAGCAGAGCTTGAGAAGTTCATCGGAGCAGCTCCAGAGGCTGTAACGGCGGATGGGCGCATCTTACCTACGGTGGGGTCGCCGTCGGACACCAGAATGATCATGGAGACGGAGCGAGCGTCGATGAGCCCCTGGTTGGACGCCCTCAACAGTACCTGCACTGCCCTCATCAGAGCCTCGTTGATGTTCGTGCCTGGGGTCAGAGGTCGATAAAAGACAGTCACGCACAAATGCTCCTCACCTCCCGCTTGATGATTTCCTTCATCGTACCTCCGTTAGGTTTGATGCTCTGGATGTATCTCTTGGCGTCCGCCACCTGGATGGAGGAGCCGGCCACCAGCTCCTCGCTCCAGCAGCGCACGTTGTGATTGAAGTCGATGATACTGAAGTGGTCGTCGATGGTGAGGTCGTCCAAAATCGCCAGCATGGCCTCCACCGTCTGTCGGGGGAGATTGCAACTGACTGCAGTCCGGTGAGCAGCCGCCGGGGCGACCAAGCACGGTCGGACGGGTCAAGGTGCACCGGGGCTCCGACCCGGGCGCAGGCGCCTGTCACTTACTTGCTTCATCTTGACTCCCCACATGGATCCGCTGACGTCAATGACAAACACGATGTTTTTCGGCAGCGGCGAGAGGTTGGACGGCGCAAAGAAGTGGACAAAGTGGCCGTCTGAGACCTAGAGGAGCATTTTTTTATTTTTTTAAATCACTCGTCCGCAAAACTGCTCTCGAGCACGTTCAAAAATTGGACTTTCGTTTCACTCGGCCAAACCTGCAGTTCCCCGGCGTTGCCTTCCCGGGCCACGTCGTATTTGACGACAAAGACGCCGTCGATGGCGCTGTCGGTGCAGTTGTCACACTTTCTCTGCTGCTGCAAGCTGGGCTTGAAGACGATGTGTGCCTGAGGAAGCAGTCGGGTAGATGTTCAGAGGCCTCTAAACCCTCGAAGCCTTTTATAAAAGACGTGGATGATTCCAGAACCTGAGGCCCAACTCCCCCCTTGGCCCTACCACTCCTACCTTGCCTTTGGATGTGGTGACCCGGATCATCTCTGCAAACTGCTGACCGAGGGTGTTTGGCGTTTCCACCGCGGCGATTCCGCTTGGCTCAAAGATGTAGACGTCCACCTGAGAGAGGGACCTGGTCAGGCGTGTTTGCGGGATGTAACGGACTCATAAAGACACGCATGCGGTGTCATATTTGTACCTGGAACTGGGGAACCAGCCTCCCGGGCTGCAGGTAGAGCGAGTGCTCGTAGAAGCCCAGCTTCCGCTGCATCATCTCCTGGTAGTGGAGCTCGAACTCGATGTGGCTGCCGGGGGGAACGTGGACCTCCGTCTTGAAGGTCTCCAAGTCCTGTGAATTGGCCCTGTTGTGCAGAAACGTCTCAGTCACTGTGACCTCTCGAAACCCCACCGAGGGTTCAGATCCCAGAGGCTGGTTCGGTGTACCTGACGATGCCGGCTGCCTTGCCTCGGGCTCGGGCCTGAGCGTAAAGGTTCCTGGCCACCGTCTTCTCCTTCACCGAGCCCACAAACGTTATGCCGTTGACGTTCCTGCAACAGGAACCATCACAGCTCTCCTTACTACTGGATGTAAATCTTCTAAGCTAATGAATTGTTTATCTGCTTCACCTCAGTATAGAAGACAGTCCTGTACTTTTTACTTCCCGATTATTTCACATCTTTAGTCGCTCTAGATTCTTTTTTTCTGCACACACCAAACGGGAACTTATAGGACGTGATGTTTTGTTATGACTTTAGCGGCAAAGTTTTTTAGTTTCACGCAGATAAAACTGCATTTTTTCAGTCTGAAACATCAGTTTTACTGCCGGCCGTGTATATATGTCTTCCTAGATTATTTGTGTGCTTTTTTCAGCTATGACATGTCAAAATAGATCATGAAAGCATTTATGTTGCATTTAATCTCTGTATGTCTTTGTTTTTCGAAGTTTTTCGAAGCAGAGCCGTCATACAACCATCAGCCTCCAGTCACGGCGGCTGCCGCCTGACCGCTCCTCACAAACCCGGCTCACATGGTGAAGTTGGTGATGAAGGCCCGCTTGGGGATCTGGACGTTGAAGCCGATGCTCTGCGCCTTGGAGCCCGAGTTGACGACGGAGCTCCTGACGGTGGTGTGGGCGAACCGCGACGTGATGCGGCTCTCCACCTTGTAGCTCTTGACGGTGATGTCATCCCCGCGGATGGCCTGCGCGGGGAGTGACAGGGCGGTGACGGGGAGCACCAGAGGAGCCCCAGAAGTCCCCCCCAAACCCCCACACAGGTATGGCTGCTTCGCTTTAAAGTGCTCCGTGGAAACATATTGGTTAATTTTGCCAAAAAATTTTTTAATTAATCGCTAAATTTTAATAGTGTAATCAATTATTATATTTAGTTTTCACAATGTTTTACTCTCAGTAGAACAGATTTTTAGAGATATGAAGCATTTTAAGCTGCTCCAAGAAATTACATCTTTATGAGTAATATTACCACCTCAGGCCTGTTGGTCTGTGCTGAAGGAGGTTAACAGTTGGCTACGATCATTTCATCATGAAGTTGTGCCAAATGTTGATAATTTACTCCAGCAGGGAATTTCGAGATCAAAAATGGGTTTGAAAGATTTAAAAAAAAAACAATTTTTAAGATTGATTAAAAAAACAAAACATGATGACATTCATCTGAACGGTAAAACTAATCAGACATTCCTACAAATAAAAGATTGTTTTGAAAAAAAATTGACGTCCGTCCGAGCCGACGAGCGCGCAGTCCGATTTTAATCACCTCCTTTTGGAAAACGTTTATGGGCAATAACCCATTTAGCTTCACCGTTGATTTGCTGCTGTTAGAATATTCTCAGATGCGGCGCTTCAAAACGTTTATTAGACCACCAGCCAGTGTGAGGTTCATGCCACAGCTGCCCTTAATCACCAGCGCTGGTAATTAGCAAGATCATTTGTTTTTATGTTTCTGCAATGGTTAATCCACCCGTATGTGGAAGCGCTTTAACCAGAATGATATTTTTAATGCTGAAATATAATTATCATTCTGAATTTGCTGTTTTACAAAATAAACAGAAAAAATTAGTAAAAGACATGA
>CAAKHG010043367.1:0-47601 GCA_901007715.1 Dactylopterus volitans
CTATGGCAGAAATGACCAGCCGGTTTCAAGAAAAGCGTATGTGAAAGTGTGTGCACGTGTGTGTGTGTGTGTGTGTGTGTGTGTGTGTGTGTGTGTGTGTGTGTGTGTGTGTGTGTGTGTGTGTGTGTGTGTGTGTGTGTGTGTGTGTGTGTGTGTGTGTGTGTGTGTGTGTGTGTGGTAAAATCCTGGCTGGAAGTCATCAGTCTCGCAGTCACACTCTCAGCAGCAACCAGAGCACATTGTCTCTTCACCTGATTTACAGGCACGTTTTTATTTTTCATTTGCACCCTTTTTTGTTTTGTTTTTGTTTGTTTGTTTGTTTTGCTTTGACTGCTCTGTTTTCTTCCAGTGGCACTCATCCAGCTCATCATCCTCATCCTGTCCCGATGAATGAAAAATGAATGAAATGAAAAAAAAGCTGCTTTAACATGGAAACTCTATACAGTGTAGTGGATATGACACGACACACACACGCGCGCACGCACACACACACACAGAGGGACAACCATAGGATACATGACTGTCATTTAGAGCTTATCATGACAATAGATAAATGCATTAGTCCAGAGATGTGACGGCAGCCGTACCGAGAGAGGATGCTGCTATTTTGAGCGCAGAGACTTGTGATGTGGAGAGAAGCAGAGTAGACTGATGGGGGTCTGCACTCTGTCAGTGTCAGACAGCCGTCAAGGCAGCCGCCGTGCGATACTTCAGGGCATGAGTTTCAAAATAAAACAGACACCCCCCCACCCCACGCTTGAATTCATGCAATGTCCCTGAAAGCCCCGATCCGCCAACTACGACTCCTCCACATTCTTAAATCTCATTTTTCTTTTTCTTTTCATAATCACCAAATTTCAACGTACATCCTGAGACTGGCTGGGAGAGGGGGCACTTCAGAAAAATTGCGCTCTTATTTCAAGTGCTTGATAGGACCAGAATTATTTTTGGATAATCAATCATGTTTTAAAGTGTGGACTTGTGGCCGTAGTCACACATGCATGTAAACCTCCCCAGACTGACTCTTGACCGTGAATGATTGATCAACTTTCTTTGTCCACCTATTGTTATTGTTTTTCATTTAGTTTCTTAGTTCTAAATTCCATTCTGTTGCATATTATCTGCTATAATGCATCAGACATGTTTGATCCACACATGAATTTCATCTTGTCTTTTTGACATTTTCTTATGCACATTTCAGTCTAGCAATTATTGTTGTTGCTTTATTGAACTTTATTAAAATACATAATGAATGCTGGGCCCGAATTGGGGGAGGGAGGTATCATAGCATCGCACGTTATTATCTCTTCATTCCGGCACGGCCTGCACCAGCCTCACGCATCGTCCGAACCTGCGCTCCTCTTTGCGCGCGCATTTGGAAACCATTTACTTTGAAGGGCTGAATTGCAGTTTATTTCCGCACTGGTGCGGGCTCACTCGTCCTGGCTTGGCGCAGCCGACAGCTGCCCTTGTCAGGCCGTGGGGGGGCGCTGGAATGGGGGGGGAGTGGATCTCCGGCTTCTCCTCCGCGTCCTTATCGCGCAAACTTGAGGCAGAATGCCGCGATTATAAAACAAACGCGGGGCTCCTCTCCTCTCCGCAGCTGCTGCGCTCCGCAACTTCTCTCCCCCGGAGCCCCCGAAGCTCCTCCACCACCAGACTCCGCCAAATTGTCGGAAACCACGGCTTTGATTTTGTTTTTTTTTTAAAGGTGAATTGATCACAGTTTACTTTTTTTTTTCTCCCTCTACCTCATCGGCGTGCAACGTCTAGCATCTGCTGTCACCCTGGCAACCGATGCTCCTCTCCATCATCCCCCAGCGCTTCATCCCTCATCAGCGGCCGCCTGCGGGAGAAGCTCAGCCCTGCTTTTGACGCGCTTCTCCTCCAAGTGGAAGCGTGTTTTTTTTTCCTCCTCTCCTCCTCTCGGGTGCTATTTCAAATAACCGTTTCGCCAAGTTTCTGCGGTTATTTTCGTCTGTTTTTTTTTTTTTTTAAATCAGTACCGCTATTTATTTTTTTTTAACTAGTGGAGGTTAATGTGTCAGAGAAGTCCTCTCTCTCAGAAGCAAAATGCCTGTGAGACGTGGTCATGTTGCGCTCCAGAACACCTACCTGGACACCATCATCAGGAAATTCGACGAGCAAAGTAAGTCCGCGTCAAATGGGTGAAGTTCTGACAGTGTGATTATGAAAAAGTGCGGCTACACTTCCTCATCAGAACCCCTCCGATGCCAACAGGCATCAAATTTTAACAAAATGGCCCTGCATGCTTTGCACTTTTAAATCCCTTTATTTTCTTCCTTTGTTTTGTTCATGTTCAATATGTGAAATCCTTTGGTTTACTGGTAGTCTGCAGAGAATGTCTTAAAAATAAATTTACTCTATTGAACAGGAGTTAACAGACGGATGTCTGACAGCGATGATTACATCAGCAGGAGAAACTCTACCCAGGCTGAAAGACATTTACAGCACGATCAATGTTGTTGTTTTAATGGTGTAGGTACTTTTAGATAAATGGATAATGTGAGTTAAGCTTTGTAAATAAGGTACCAAAAGGTTTTTTTGCCCCCTGGAAGTTACTTTTTTTTTTTAACATATGTGGCCAATTTTATCATTTCAAATCAAATCATTTTAGTTTCTCAGTGAGAGCCAGGGACGAACTGGCAGGCTCTGTTCCAATGATTTAACTCATTTGTATCAGGGATGCTTGACAGCCACCCCGAAACCCCCCCACCCACCAACTACTTATACGTTTGATGGTCATTGCACCTGCATGTTTGTTTGCGAGTGCTCACCTGACGTGGGTGCACATTATGTTCCATTGCATCAAATGTTCCACCAGCGTGAAGAGAGACCACCTGTAGGAGGAAAAATAATGACTCCATAAAGGCCTGTGTTTAAAAGAAATTTGACATTGAGTCTGTTGTTTATTGTTGACCTCTAAGGGTCATTATTACCCCCATCTGTGCTAAAAGCTCGCAATTTCAGTCATTCACTTTTATAAAAAAAGCTTGATTGTGGTGGAAAGAAGCTACAAAAAGGTGTAATCATCGCAGAGTCAGCTTCCCAGGCCCCCTTTGCGTCTCGGTACATGTACATGTTGAGGTACTTGTACCTCAACGCGTCACACTGAAAATAGCCGTCCTGATCAGATAATGACGTTCAGAAATAGTTGATAACTCTCCGTCTTCTTTAGTTTGACTTTATCCGAAGTCGACAATTGCTTGGGTCTCAACCCCCGTGAGGAAGCTCTATTATGTAATGCCCTTACTGTATGTCTTTAGGAGTGTGCACGCGATGTCACATGCACGTGCACAACCAGGTGAGTGCACGTGTCACAGCACTGCTGCTTAGCAACAGTGTGACGATCTGTGTTTCTGCTTTGAGCCCCAGATAATGACTTTGGGCAGGATAGGCTTTTCCACCAGAGGAGCTCACCCATTTACATTAAAGAGCAGCGTCCCCTCCTCTCGCGTGTGTGGGCAGCAAACAGGGAGAGTTTGTCTAACCCAGTTCCACCGCGAGGTATGCAGAGGTTATGCACGTACGTTTGATTCAGCTCAATGGGCACCTCCATTAAAAGCCTTCGAATAGCAATGTCCTGATTAACTTTCATGGTGGACGGTGCTTTTTGTGACTGTTGATGGTGCAGGGGACTTCACAGCTACTTCAACTGTTGAGTAATATGACGATTTGTTTTCATGATTAATAAATTTGGCTGTTTTCTTTTTTCTTTTTTTTTAAAGTTTGCTTCAGTCTATAATATGTCAAAATAAAATGCAATAGATGTTTATTTTACAAAAAAAAATTATATAATAGTTGACTACTAATTGATCAACCACTGTCATTTCAATCATCAATGTTAGGAACTAAATTAGCTTGGATTTACTAGGAATTATTATGAGTGAAGCGCAGTGTAAAGATATTAAAAAATACTTTTTGGCATTGACTGTCGTCTGGTGTCTACCTGAAGCCCGACAGCCTCAGTGTTTGTTGTAGGATGGCAGATTGTTGATGGTGGTCGACGCCAGCAGAGGTGGAGAGGTCAACCACAGAGAAAACAAAATATCTACGTTTTTTTTTTTATTTTGTTTGTGAATACATTTGAATTAGCTTTCAAATACAATAGAAAGACTCAGAAATTTCCCACAGCTTTCCAGACTGGACAGTGATGCCACAGAGGCACTTATGTTGAACTGGCCAGCTGCACCTCCTCCTTTGGGAGAAATTTTGACGCTAATAACATTAGCTCCATGGAAAGGCGGACTTCATTAGTTCCACCTCAGATGATTGTCGGGTAGAGTGAAGGACAATTATAAAGGCTCAACTGTAATACGAAGAAGGAGTTGTTTTATAATAGCAGACATAATCGCACTGATTTGGAACAGCCTAGCATGTTCGATTAAATCTTTGGCAGCGTAAATGTATTTAGATAAGCACCATCACTAGTTTTATCAGCTATGACTGGGTTTATCCCACTACCATGTGTCAAAATAGCTCCTCTGGAACTGCATATAGAATATAGAATAGAATAGAATAGCCTTTATTGTCATTCTACAGAGTACAACGAAATTGGAGTGAGACTCCCTCGGGTGCATTTTTAAAGAGCATAAAGAAGAAAGTGGTATACACAGAAGATAAACACAGGAGCAGCGTCAGTCAGTGCAGCTGCAAAAACGAGAATGTAAACATGTAAACAGTTTAATTGCACGTTGGTATATTTGTTATTGCACAGAAAAATTGTTCAAATTTTTCATATGATCAATATGATCAGAATATGTGTGATTCAGGGGGACGGGTTCATTTAATTTTGTGGTTGTTGACTGCAGCGATACAGCTCTCGGGAAGGAGCTATCCCCGAGTCTGTTTGTCCCGGTTTTGTGTGACCTGCACCGTCGGCCCGATGGTAGCAGGTCAAACAGGTGATTACTGGGGTGGGAGGAGTCTTTGATGATGTTGCCAGCTCTGCCGAGGTAGCACGAGTTGGCAATGTCCGGCAGGCCTGTAGCAGCTAAAATGTCCTGCTAAAAGAACACACACACACACACACAGCCTTGCAAATTGGCATTAAATTAACTAGCAAGCTAGAAAGTTCACTGCTATTTCAAACGGCACTTTGAAGGTTTTTCCTGTGTTTCCTTCCTGCTTGAGGTCAAAAGTGGAATAATTTGTGTGGAGATGCATTGCATTCACAATAAACCAACCCGATTGGCAAACCAGCTACTTAACCCATTCAATCCTTGGAGTAATATGTAAACCACATTGTTTAGTCCTATTTTTTTCCCTCATTCGTCAGTGAATTGATACCTCACCAAAAATAGATGTCACTTTTTGAAAAATAAAGACAGTAAGCATTAGTGCTGTGTGACTCCCTATATTTGATATTAGGGTCATCGATTTATCTTGTAAACCGAGATGAAAAAGTTTGATGTAAAAAAAAAAAAAAGCAGATGTAAAAAGATGTTATTAGGGATACAGTATTCTGATTCTGATTACGCGTTATTTTTTTAATTCATTATTTAAACTTGAATATGACCATGCTGTTGCCCGACTCCCTCCGCCTGCCAGATCGAAAGTTCCTGATTGCCAATGCCCAGATGAAGAACTGTGGCATCATCTACTGCAATGAAGGTTTCTGCCAGATGTTTGGCTTCACCAGGGCGGAAATCATGCAGCAGCCCTGCACATGCCAGTTCCTGGTTGGGCCCGGCACCATGAAAAGCGCCTTGGCCCAGCTGGCACAGGCCCTGCTGGGCTCTGAGCCGTGCAAGGTGGAGATCCTCTACTACGCCAAGGAAGGTAAGACACAGGAGGGGATGGAGAGGACGGGTGAAAAACACACAAGAGGAGGCAAAGAGGAAATTAAAAATCCCTGTGAGCCTGTATGCGGCCTGGTTACCTGGGCAGGAGCCTTCTGGCTGTTGACACTGCTGCCCTTTATTGCAGGAATACACATGCGTGACAGCAGTCGTATCCGCCAAATTGTCTGTAGTTATGATATATGCTAGCAATAAAGTGAGTCACTGCTAAATAAGCTGGGCTACTTTTGGATGACAGTTATGCTGGGATTGGTAGAAATCTAAAAATTAAAGTATGCAACTGATGTGCTGCACAGAGAGTTTATCGCTATTGCTTCTTTTCAACTCTTGTCCCTAGTTTGGCTTCTATGTGAACAACATAATCAGCACAATAAGATCAGCATGCCAAAACTACACCACACAGCACAATACAATGCATATACACAATCATCACAGCAAACCTTTAAATGACAAACAGGCAAAAAGAAATCACTGTTTTTTTTTTTAAGTTTGCAGGTGTTCTGAATTGACAGTCCCAAAAATACATATCTGTCCACCAAACTTTCCAAAGAAAGACCATGTACTGAAAGACACTTTCCTTTTTGTCACTGGATCAGTTTTCTTTTCTTCGTCTTGCCGACCAAAAATCAGTTGTGACAGCATGGACCTCCTGGGTGCTTATTCTCATTAAGTATTTTGCTCAACAATTTTGACAAACCATCTGGAAAATGGAAAAGGAAGTGTTCTACAAAACTGCAGCACTGCATTCAGATATATATATAAAAAAAAAAAAAAATCAATCAATTCTCTCCACAATCTCACATCTCACATCAAGGTCACGTAAAATGGCCATTGATGCAGAATTATTATTATTTTTTATCCAGTGCCATATTGGTTTCAAGACATAACCTTGAACATACACATAACTCGTTTCAAGCACCTCCTCAACCCATTTTTTTAGTACAAAAACTTCAATTGATTGTGATTTTGATTTTGCACAGGTTCTTTGTCAACAAAAGTGTAACGAGTGCCAAAAAAAAAAAAAAAAAAAAAAAAAAAAAGAAGGTATGTTCACTGGCACTGAGCTGGAAACACATGACAGAGGCGAGCAAACACACCAGGCTCAGCACGGTTGCCCACCATAAACATAATCACATTCACTGTCTCCTTACATACACAGGCACAGACTCATGCGTCTTTTTGGCCATTTGAGCATGAGGCATGCAGGCTCGTGTGCTGTTGTCATGGAAATGTGACCAGCATGCCTGCTCAAATCCACTAAGCATCTATTTGTTTTGTATCCTGCGTCCCACTGTGCACCCAGACTGAACAGGCAGGGGAAAAAATCCGAACAAGTGGTTACAATGTGATGCAGAGCTGCTCTCACAGAACGATTTTTTTTTTTTTCCTCTACCAACATTACCCACATTTCTGTCTGCAAGACTGTCTGTGTGAATGGGAGCGTGGTGTGTGCGCGTGCGTGTGTGCGTGCGTGCGTGCGTGCGTGTGTGTGTATCTGTGGATGCACGTTTTTCGGTGTTATGTGTGTTGTGTGATCTTCCCTCTCCCCCGTTTCTATTTTTAGACCACACTGATTGCAGAGGGGAGTTAGACCTGATGGAAATGTTGCTCATTTTGGGGGGGTTTTTAGTGTTTGAATTGCCACCCCACTGTCTCCCTCAATAGTCTCTTTTGCAAAAAGTAGAAGCTCCCATGGTAGATCCGTGGCTGAACTCCGGATGCCCCCTCTGACCTTTACAGTCCAGTTACAATCCAGAAACAGTCATTTTGATGATTTCCTCTGTGTGTGTCACAAGGCACCTGCAGACCTTGCTTGGTGGACATTGTCCCTGTCAAAAATGATGAAGGCCTTGTCATCATGTTCATCCTCGACTACCAGGAGCTGATTGACCCTTCCCTCAAGAAATCAGGGATCAGGCAGAGAGTTGCCCAAGGATGGATTTACTGTAAACCTTTTTGTCTTTTACTTCTCCTGCATTATAAGTTTGAGTCATGTCTGTCACTGTGGTTTTAGCAACTGTTTAGATTTAAATCACTGCCTACACTCACCAGCCACTTTATTAGGTACACCTTGACTACCAGGTTGAACCCATTCTTTGTGGTAGAGATTCAACAATGTCCTGAAAACTGGGATGATTTGACTTTATATTTAACTTTATATTTGCGTCAGAGCTTTACACAGTTGCTCCAGATTTGTGGGTAGCACCTTCATGATGTGGATCTCCTGTTCCACCACATCCTTAAGGTGCTCTGCTGGAAGATATCTGGTGACTGTGGAGGCCACCTGAGTACAGGGAACTCTTGTTTTCAAGGGACCACTTAGAGGTTTGTGACATGGCAGGTTATCTTACTGAAAGCAGCAATTAGAAAAAGGGCACACCGGCATAAAAATGTTTCTCAATTGGCGCTAAGGGGCACAAGTTGTGAAAGAAAATATCCCTCCTGTCATGACTTCACCACCAGCAGCCTGAAGTGTTGAAACAAGGCAAGCTTCATTTGGGTTGTCTGTGTCAAATTCCGACACTGATTTAGCAGCCATGGCGGTGTTTGTCTAATTTTGATGAGGCTGATGCTACTGGGGGACTGGTTTCCTGTTCCTAGCTGATAGATCAGTTAGTGCTAAATGCTGGCGAACAATGTAAGAGAGCTCTTCATGTGTGACTTGTTAAATGATAAATGAAGTTTTATAGCTGTAATGTCCTAGAGGTAGGATTGTGCTCACATTTGGCACTAGATGTTTCCTCCTTACCCTGTAAAGTAGATCTTTGATTTAACAAGCAGGCCAACCTAATAATGTGGCTGGTAAGTTCTATATTATATTATATTATATTATATTATATTATATTATATTATATTATATTATATTATATTATATTATATTATATTATATTATATTATATTATATTATATTATATTATAGTGCAAACTCATGAATATGAACTTGTGGAGATCAGTTTACATGTTACAGTTAAAAAACAACATTCTTTCTGATGCATTAATTGAAAGGCAAGTTCATGTGAACAAAAACTGTCATAAATACTTTTTTTTTTTCTAATTTCCCACACAGGCCAGAATAGGAGGCTTAAAATGAGGCTGCCAGTGCTGCGGTCCATGCGACGACCATCACTTTCCAAAGACCAATTTGAAGGGGTGGTTGTGGACTATCTGCAGGTGAGGGGCAGCACACACTCACACACACATTCTGTGCCCACATAATAAAACGGATATGAATATGAAAGCGATGAAGTGCGCTTGTTTATATAGTTGCCTTCCATTTTACTGCATGGTGACAGTGGACTCTACTACCTGTACAAAGCAGTGACTGTGATTACTGTGCGCCGCCTCCACAATGAAATACAATTAACGCGCGTGTGAGAAGCGCAGGACAAAAACTGTTCTGAAACAACAAATCCTCTTTGGTGTAGTGGGGTCACATGAAGTTGCAGCCTGTGAAACAGCCTCCAACAGCGGGTAGAATTGTGTGCTCAAGGAATATTTTATACCTATAAAGACACTAAAGAGAGGAATAAGGTGGGGAAAAATTCAGATTTGTCGCTCAATTCCCTTGTGTTTTGAAGAGTCCTGTCTTCTCTGAAACTACTCACTGACAATACTCTTATCTAACAACCAGAACTATTTTCAGTCAAGTCAGGCAGATGTTCTCGATGAGACATTCCTGTCTCCGGCCTGCTTTGTACTGTAGCTGGTGTATGGTGGCCTTGAATTGCAAAACACAACAGATCTACAAAACATCTAAAAAAAAATGCTGTCGTCTGTGGTAAAGCTCTGTATTTTAAAAAAAAAATCTTTTTAAATCTTTTGTATTATTACATTTTAAAATAATTTTGTCATGTGGTTTTTATAGCATGTCTGAATGCCTGAATTATAAACGACCTTTGCACAGTGAGTTTTTTGGATGTGGTTTTTTTTAAACTGGTAAAAAAAAAAAAACGATACCCATCGAAGCTCTGCATGCTGTGTCTAGTGCATTTATTTTTTCATACACTCCAAAAATCCTCAACAAGAAGGGAGGCGTCAAGCGGTGAAGATGACTTCATGGCTCTTTCACTGCGTGGAAAAAAAAGAAAAAAGATAATAGGGGGTCCAACAGATCCCGAAAACAAGGCAAGCACGGAGGGTTTCGGCTACTGATAAAGGAGCCGTGGAATCACCCCGATCACTTTCAGGTGTTTTTCAGGGTGTCAGTGGTCCTGTTTGATACACTGATAGTGGAACCACACATTAAAAAGACCTGTTGATCCTGAACAACTGCTGGTGGTAGGTTTGAGGTAGGGACACACACACACACGTTTGTATGTACGGTGACCCTCTAAACACTTTGGACGCCCGTGTAAAAATAACCACATGAGGTCATATCTGATTTTTAAAATGTGCAGCAAATTTGGTCGAAAAAAATTGACTCACTGTGCAAAGGCCTTAACTGCCAATGCTTAGTATGTGTGTTTGTTTCTTTTTTATATATATATATATATACAAGATATAAGACATGTCCCTTTTCTCTGTTAGCCAAATAGTGAGGAAGTCCCTCTGAAGGAGTTTCGCATCCCGTCTAAGGAGAGCTGCATGCAGTCAGAGACCGAAGCGCTGATAGAACAGGACCTGGACCCTCCCTCCCCTGCAGCCCAGTCCTCCACCAAGCGGCGCTCCTTGCTGACGGACCGGCTGGACCCCAGCATCTCCTTCCCACGGGGAACTTTACCACGTAGTTGCTCCCGGGACAGCGTCCGCAGCCTGCGGCGTGCTTCTTCGCTGGACGACATCGATGGAATGAGAGCTGAATGGATCAGTCGACCTGGAGACCCCCGAAATAACAGCAGTGAGTGAACATCTCCAGAGTTTAAAAAGGAAGAATTGTGGTTTTAGTGTAATAAGGTAATTTAGCTTTAAGTATGAAATTACTAAGAGTAAATTGTGGTTGTTAGTTTAGTATTTGTCTCCAAGAGAAAATGAAATGTCTCACAACCACACTGGACACATTATTCCATGAAAATAATGAACTTAAAGTAGCTCGTGATTTTCTTTTATCTAATTGGTGATCTTGATATGCACCTGCTAGCCAATCAGGAACATGCACAATGGCTAAGGTACAAAATTTGTTTGTAACACTTTTTTTTTTTTTTAAATGGGCAATTCAAAACATATCCTTGTGTCATTAGAGATACGATTCAAGAAAACAAGACAGAGGGAGAGCTAGTAGATAACAGAGCTCCTGTCTGCACGTGCAGCTGCCTGATGCTTGTTCCACCAGAGACACACTAATCAATCCCTCTGTGTGAGAGTTTGTGGTCCATTTCTGTGAAAATTGCACATCACTGCACATCTGTCCCCCTCTTCTCTCAAGGGAAATAATTTGTGAGGGTACAGAGATTCATATTCCAATCATGCAGAGTTCCTCTGCCTGTGCTCTGGACTCTCGCTCTCTCTCGCTCTCCCTCAGTCACATTTTTCCTCCATTTCCAACATATTAGTTTGTCCGTCTGTGTCCATCTCTGAGGGGAAAGGCAAATGATCTGTCCTATTTCATACGTATTGCTGAGAAGAACAAACAGTCAGTGAACAAAAAGAAGTCGTTTCTTTGTAGCTGCAGTATAAATTTGGACACCTCTTCATATGCACTTCTTTTGTGTTTTTTTTCTTCTACATATTATACTCCCATCCATATTTGCCCTAAACTGCTTTCAAGTCATACTGCTGGCTGCTGATTGGCACTCCTCTCTGCTGCAGACCTAAAGCCCAGCGCTCTGAACTCCACCTCAGACTCAGACCTGATGAGGCACAGAACCATCGGCCGCATCCCTCAGGTGACCCTCACCTTCGGTTCGGACCGGATGAGACCTCCCTCACCCAGTGAGATTGAAATCATTGCGCCCAGCAAGATTAAAGACCGCACCCAAAACGTCACAGAGAAGGTCACTCAGGTCACACAGGTGAGAGCAGCCCTTTTCTAGCCTCGGTGAAAAAAGAGATGATGAATCCCTCCTCCCTGAGTTTGGCTGAATGGCCTAATCAAAAGACATAAATATTATTGTCATTGTTTTGTGTGATGAAAAGTTGGTGATGAAAATTGATGAACAAAAATCTTCAAACACATAAAGGCAAATGTCTTAAAGCAACAGTTTGACTATTTGTTTCGATTTTTAAGAGGAAGAGTTAGAATAACTTATCTTAGCCATGCATGAAAACTTTAAATTGATAAACAGCTACTTTGTCTGCCTATTAATATTTTAAATTACACTTATACTATATATATAAATAAACATTTTAACTGTTCTGTTAACAAATGGCAAAATAGCTTTTCACTGTTCTAGTATTAAGAAAGTCGCTTCGTCTTGAGAGAAATAATCTCAACCTGTCTGCAAGTCCTCTTGTTTTAAGTAAAATATGATATAAGGTTGTAGTGTTATTTTCAGTTGAGAATAACATTTCTTAAGCAACTAATTTAAAAGTAACAGCTTTACTTGCTGGTTTATTTTGGCTCCTCTTGCAAGTGACATTTGCCTCGCTCCTGAAATAAATATCATTAATCACATCGTGTTTCCTCTCCAGTCTCCCTATTTGATAAGTTCAGATCATTACACATTATTTCAGTTGATCTGCCAGCAGTGCCACTTCCAATCATTGTCTGTGCACACAGATCGTTCAAAGATGTCTATAAATGGTACTTGCCTCTGGCTCGCTGAAGATGCTAAATGACATCTGCAATCGCAGGGTGAAAGTGTGAAAGATTAATCTCACCTGAGGTGTGACATCTATGGCACCAGCAGCAGAACACACTCGTCAGCCACCTGTCATCACACCACAGCGTCTCTGTGTGCACATCTTGGCTCACTTTCCCCAAGCACATGACCATGGGAAAAACGTAATGGAAAAACACAAGGAAAGGTTTCGCAACTTAATCTCAGTGAAAACAAACGGGTATTAGTCAAATACTCATGTTAAGTGAAAAGTACTAATAAAGTAGTAAAATGTTGAAAGTAAAAGTAGTAATTGAATGGTCCCCCAAGTTAGAGTTATTGGTTTGAAATAGGGAATTTTCCTACTTTTAGTTGAGAAAAATTCCTTAAAAAAAAACAGAAAACAGTAAGTCAAAGTCAGATTTTGTTTTGCTTATTTTGCAACAGCCATACTTTTTAACTTTATTTTAAATAAAGGGGATGTATCAGTCTGTATTCCAGATGAATAATTTTATTTTGGGACTCTTTGTGTTTAGCTTCGTAAAGAAATCAATTATTTATGTTGTTCCTTTATGTAGCCTCGTAGTTCATCTGAAATCAGATTTTTAAGGTCCTAACTCTTTAAGATCCCCCTTCCACATTCACCCAAGTGGGTGAACATCCTATTCCTGGAGCAGATGACCAACCATCCAACAAACCACACATATACGTATCTGTATACTATATATGTATATACTGTTTATACTATATTCAGCTAAAAGGTTTCTAAATATTTTCTATTATCACAAATATAAGTGGAACTGTGGTTGTTTTCTGGATTTGATACCAAAAAGGGGCATGTGTTTTACTTATAAATTGGTCCTAAGTTAGTGAGTGGGCTGTAACCGAATGCAGATGCCTCAGTGGTGGTGAGATCTCAAGTCGTCACACCAGGGGGAGAGTTGTATTGCCAGAAGCTTGTGACTCAGTAAACAATGGTGCAGCATGGCTTCTGGGGCCCCAGAAAAGCTGACTGGAAGAGCAGGAGACCTGGCAGAACACTTGACTTTTTATCTTGAGTCCAGTGACGTCATGACGTCGAGTCTGGCTTTTTCCTCAGCGTTAGGACGGCAGTGGCGCGTTTTGCTGCAGATGGCAGGTTGCACTGCGATCTGTGTTTCAGAAAGTGAAATGTAGCTATTTCAGCTATCTGTCTCTGGTTTGCCCTCCTGTATTGTTTGTGGAGCTTCTTCATGATGGCTCAGAGCTGAGTCTGTACATTTTTTATTTTTATTTTTTTTCCTATGCAAATCCACTGTAGCAGTCTGCCTAGATTTCATGGTTTTTATTTTTTGGGTCTTGAGACTCATATAGATTTTAAACTTAATGAAACACGAGTGGAATTATCTGACAATTATCTGCAGATGTTTTATCTGCTTAATAGAAAATAAGATACCATTTAAAGCGTTATGAAAGATGCACTGTAACATTCAGTGGCATTATTGTGATGTTTATTGCATAATTTCGCCGTATACAAATACCCAATGTTAAATAATGATTAGTGTCTGACATGTTTTTTCTCTCCGAAAAAGATTAGAAATATCAGTTATTCTATTCAGTTTCATCACTATTCCTACACTCGCCTTCTTACACTATAGAAATATTAAATGTTCCTTCTCTTTGAAAAATCTGCAATTTATAAAAAAGGAAATATTTTTTATTACTGAAACTATGCATGGCAGATGATGTCTGCTGAAAAGTCAAGTATATTGATTGAAAGCAAATAAAAATAACAAACGTGCTGTAAAGAAAAGAAATCCAAGTAAGGGTTGGGAGTCGTCACAGTGGTAAATTATTGGTTATCAATGGAGGGGAGCAATCGAATTGTTTATGGTAGACTCTTCCACAGTTTAGGTCCAGCAACTGAAATCACCTTAGGTAAAATACAGAACAGCAATCTGCACATCTGAGAGCTTGGGAGGTGGAATAGTTGATAGCTGGCTCTGAGAAATAACCGCATGCTGATCCATGCAGTGCTTTGAATGCAGATAAAAGGATCAGATTCCTGCATCGGCCTCTTTTCTGTCAGATCAGTCCTGTATTCCAGGACTGTCTTTCTTGGTGCTAGAGAGACGCCTCACTGCTGCATTTTGGACCAGCGAGAGAGAGAATCACAGTTGCAGATGTGAGAGGAAATGTCCACTCTCAGTGTTTGTCCAGGTTTGCGCATCAAACTAACCGATAAAGTGGATCAAGATTGGCTCCACACGACACCTTGCTTACACAACTTTAAACTTTTCACCCTGTCTGCTCTTGCGGAAACTCAAACATCCAAACTCATCTTTTGAGTGGGTGTGATCTTTCTTTGTCTAATCACCTATTGCACACATGTCTGTTTTCACACTGAACATGCCCAAATAGATCACTTTTAATGAAAATATATATTTTTAATGTTTTTTAAAAAAATTCCAAAAAAAGATAAAAATATCAGATGGCCAGTACTTTATTTACAGCCTGATGTATTGTATCAGCTGCATAATATCAGTTTATATAGATATAGATATAGATATAGATATAGATATAGATATGGATATAGATATGGATATAGATATAGATATGGATATAGATGTAGATATAAATAGTAACTGAGGGGCTGTATGTGCGTGCGTATGTGGGGAGGTCTCTGTTGGATGTGTGAGGATGCATATGGAGACTGTGCGTGTGTGCGTGAGGACAGGCCGTCTGTGGGGTTCTGGTGAGATGTCATTATGAAAGCAAGTGAAAAGGGCGGCGACTGTGAGACTATCGAGCGGCTCTCATTGGCTTGACGCTGCCAGTGACCTTGGCCTCTTGAGCTAATGGACATGGAGGGCACAGTGGGCATTCTCTCTGTGCAGCTGCCAAATCTCAAACTACCCTCCAAAATCACACCACGGCGCCCCCAACACCCCCACGCTGGTGCTGGTTTGCATTTTTGCCCTGTTAAAAAGCTTGAATCGACCTGCAGCGGTATCAGTTGTGGGGGCACAGGCGCGTGTCAAACCCCCGCGGGTAAGGATTTTGGCCATGGATTGATGTTGCCGCCATGTGGTAACGAATCAGCAACGTTTCAGCAAATGCGCATTTCTGCAGGAATTCCTACGCGGTTTTACTCTCTGAGTTGAGCACATGTAGCCTTTACAGTTTGCCATGATGCATTATACAATTAAAGTTGTCGTTAACCCTTCTTTATAATTGGATTTCGATTGGCACCTTACAAAAGGGAAATGAAGGTTGCCATTGATCTTTGCTCATATTGATTTGTCTGCATAACATGAAGCACCCAGTGTGATTGACCGGACTGTGGCTCGTAATAGACTGACTGCAGATCCAGTGAAGATCCAGCGTGTGTGTGTATGTATTAAGAGAGCAGAGGTGCATTGATATGGCACATATGGCGCCCCCTGGCTTGCGTAACGATTAGAACAAATGTTTTAGCAACAACTGCGTTCTGGTGCATGTGTGCAAAGCTGGAACCTCACTCGGCTTTACAAAAGTACAATCTCTTTAATCAAGCCCATATTCCACAGCAGCCATCTCTCTGAAACAGCGCCCTCACCAGGTGTGTTGAAAATAACATGCATGGCTGTTGTGCATGACAGGCATGATCCCTCTCCAGTATATTAAAATTCCCACAAGCGTTTAGAAACAGCAGCACATGAATTTAGCCAAGGATTTAGGCAGTATGTAGTTGACTGAAAGTTAATAAAAACTAACAAAATATAGAGCCGCAACGTATAGCACAATATAAAAACATGTGTTGGTTTGCAACATATAAAAAGACAATTAAAAAGAAAAGTGGCACTGATAATGATAAAAAAAAATGCTTCTTGTGACAAGTCAAACCATATTTTGTCACATCAAGCAACTTTTTTATTTATTTATATTTTTTTCATGAACGAGAGGCGGAGGAGGATGCCGTTATTCATAGAGTGGCTGGACCTTTTTTTTCTTTTTTTTTTCCTTCCGTCTAATGTTTGAACGTGGATCCCGCTGTGAGGGATGGGCCACAGCCCAGGGAGGATGAGTGAGGGGAAGAGCAAGAGGGAGGGAGCTACAGATGGATGCACAGAGGTTGCCTTCTCCCCGTCTCTTAGTCTCGTAGTCCTCTCCTGCTGTTTATTTGCCCCGTGCCCCGCCTCAGCATGAGCTTCAAGCAGACACTGCAGCCTGTGAGTACTCCAGCGTTTCTCTCCTGCTCTCCGGCATCCTGCTCAGACTCTCTCCTTCCCCCTTTTCAGCTCTACTTTGTGGGACCTGACCTGTTGTCTCAATAATTTGCTTGTTTTGGGTTTTTTTTTTCCTCCTAGATTCATTTGCACCTGTTGTAAATTTAAAGGAGTTGTGAGTGCAGGAATTGCTGGTGTGTTTATGTTTAGAGTGCAGTAAGACTGGCTGAGAAGTTTAATTTCATGGTAACTGAAGTTCTTTAATAATTAAATGCACACACAAAAAAAGAACATAAACTGAAACAAGTTACATGAGAAAGAGTTTCGGGTTTCAAAGGAAACTGCAATGCACAGTCATGTCCATGTTTTTTGTGATGATGATTTGAATAATTGAAGATGGCTAATATTCACCTGTATATTTTTGTCCTCATGGCAGGAACGTCTGCAAGCCTAACTGTCATTTCAGGGCAGTGACTGTGAAAACGTTTCAGTGTTGACATCCTGCCATGTTAATTATTAAGTCAGAGAGTAGTGACCGAGAGCTGTGGCGTGCAAACTGGTGGTGGCAGTTGCTCCCTGCTCATCATTACAAAACAGAGCTGTGGACAGCATCAATAACTTGGCATTTCTTGGATGAGTGAACCCTTGCTCGTGTGTTTACATTCTCATTACTGTGTTGTCTTTTCACATCTGTTCAGCTGCTGTGGGTAGCTGATGATGCACACACACTCAAGGTCCCACAAGTTGTTGTCTTGGACGAATCCAATAAAGTCGCCATGGTTTGGGATCCTAATCCTGTTTCTAAGGCCTGTATTTTCCTTTTGGTCATTAAAATAGATTTATGGAGCAAATGCTGGAGCCAAAATCCCTCTTTCATTAAAGGTCACAATAAAGGAACACGATGCAAAGCTTAGATTTTTTTTCCTCGATAAGATCGAACTTCACTTTTCATCACGACTTTTTCTTTTAGCCAAATATGGCCAAGTTCTCATATGGTAACCCTTTATAACGCAGTACAGTGTGCTCCTGAAGAAAACCGCTTTGACTATTTATGGCCACTGTTTTCAGCTTAGCTGGGAAAGTGGGAAAATATTTTTCTAAGTTCTTCGTAGAACTTGAATCTCAGAATACAATGCAGCGCTAGACTTTGGTTCCCATGAGGCTAATGGAGCCTTTTGATTGTTGAGGCATTGGGACCACTTGTCATACAAGTTTAGCTTCTTTTGTCATGGTGACTGTGATTATAATTATGCAAACTACAATGCAAATGAGGGTCTAGCCACTGCAAAGGTTTGTGAGGACATGAAAATGCTCCACAGAATTTGGTTACTGGTGCATCAGAAACATGCTGAAGAGGAGCATTTTAGAGCAGTGGTGACTGCTCAACTGACCACACGGAGTGACGTCACACCTCTTTCCAGCAGAATTAGCTAAACAAAATCGCTTTTCTGTGTGGCACCCAATCAATGCCAGCACTTATTCTGGTCCACAACTGAGTACAACACAGTCAGGAAAGGGTCACATGGTCCAGACAACAACGGGATCGCATGTTGCGCGTGAGGCAGGTGAATCAGCAGTCAGAGCAGTTAGTGCTCTAAGTGCCTGTGGAGAGAGAGAGAGACAGGAGAGCCAGACAGGACCGAGGCTGCCGTCGCCGGCTTTGTGGTTTTTTTGACAGAGAGGGAGAGAAGCAGATCTGTGGTTTTTGAGCAACTTTTGAGGAAACCTGCAAGGAAATAATGCAGGAGGGGAGGCGACCACAGCAGAACAGGCATATGTGGCTGCAGAGGGTTTGGAGGAACCTTCCCGGCTGCTGCTGTGGTCGACACCAGGATGAGAACCTCGAGGAGGCTCTCGTTGTTGTACCGGTCAGTGACATCTTAATATGCATAAATAACTTCCTCTTTTGTGTTTTCCCATTCAAATCACTCTGAGCTGTCATAACACTCAATGAGGATTTGTTCTCTGTTTTTTTTTCCTTTATAGAAAAGAGGTCAGAGGTTTTCTGTCCTTTGCTGCACAACGAAATTAGCGTAGTGGCAAACTGAGTGTTGATAGGTTGACGTTAAAGGACTGCGACATATTCTCCTGCTAAACCTGGTGAGAATTGTTTGGAGGATGTTGTTACTTGCCTTTAGGCACAGGAAGTACAATAAAGGTTGACTGCAAGACTGTCAGTTTCTCCAGCCTGAAATAACATCTCCTGTATTATAATCTTTGGATAGAGTTTGTCAAGATATTTTTGTTGCCTCACTTTAATTGGGGTGATGGATATCTTATTTAATTAGGAGCTAACTTAACTTTTAGTGTTTGGATCATTATCCGTTTTTGATGTTCTTGCATGAGAAGGGAAGGCTGTTTACCAATTTTCTCACGTAGGACAGGATCTCGAGCTTTACTTTCGAAGTATGGAATAGTCAAGCAAACCTGATTTCATTCAAATCTAAATCTGATTTAAGCAGGACACTGTTTGTCACAGGATTTCAACACTTCCTGCTTCCAGCAGCTCAGAAGTATTCTTCTGAAATAGTGAAACAGTGGCATCACTTGCTAAGAAGCTCTATATAACTGCGTTTTGTTTAACTTCTTTTGGTTTGTTTGCTTGTTTGTCACCAGTCTACCTTTAATTATACAAGAAAATATGCTAAACCTAAAAGCTATTGGTAATTTTAGAAATGCAGCGAATGAATGTTGGACTTTTTCTAATGAACTACATCTGCTGAAAAATAAAAGTGTTCAAAATGTAAACCTGGTTGTTAATTCTTTATTTAGTCGATGATGATTCCTGTAAGAACGCATTTTAATGTGCAGATCATGAAAGAAGGTTCTTAAATCTTTTTCATAAAGTTTGTGGCCTGCTAGTATTTTCTTAACTGTTACATGAAACACCATTTATGTGATATAGAAAGCCACTGATGAACAACAAACCCTCATCACTGGACCTGTTTCAAGTTCTGTGTAGTGTCAGATGCTTCCGTTCACCATACTGTCTTGCTCTCCTCAGGTTTTGTCCCTTGGTGCCGATGTGTTGCCAGAGTACAAGCTCCAGGCCCCACGCATCCACAGATGGACCATCCTTCACTATAGCCCCTTCAAGGCGGTCTGGGACTGGGTCATCCTGCTGCTGGTCATCTACACAGCCATCTTCACGCCATACTCGGCCGCCTTCTTGCTCAACGAAGTGGAGGAGGATCGGCGGAGAGCCTGCGGCTACACCTGCAACCCCCTCAATGTGGTGGACCTGGTTGTGGACGTCATGTTCATCGTGGACATCCTGATCAACTTCAGGACCACCTACGTCAACCACAACGACGAGGTGGTCAGCCACCCTGGACGCATCGCTCAGCACTACTTCAAGGGCTGGTTCCTCATTGATATCGTAGCCGCCATTCCCTTCGATCTGCTCATATTCCGCTCTGGATCTGAGGAGGTGAGACAGGCGTCAAGACAGTGGATGCCACTGTCCTCACCACAGCCAGATTTTTCCCTAAACCCAAGTGTTGTCTGACAAAACAAAATAAATCACAAAAAGTGAATGGACCAAAATGGTATTTGCATATAACTACCATAATTATATTCATTTATTAGTATTTTGGGGATTTTATATGCTTCATTACAGACAGAAAGAGAAACAACATGAGCGAGTGGTTCAGCAAATCGTGCCAGAGCAGATGGCAGTGGAGCATAATGCTAGAAAGGAAGGTTTCTAGGAAGCTCAGTTGCTCCTCAAAAAATGTTAAGTAAAGCAGAAGATTATTGGAAAGCATGTAACTTTGCTGAGAAGTCAGTATAACAGGAAACTATTTGAATACCTTACAAGAACATCTCTGTTTTACATTACATACTTTTTGACTTAACATGGTAGGAAAAACACAGGTGTTGGTAACAGCATTAGCAAAGTGCAGGACCCTCAAAATTATTTTATGGCAGTTTGAATTATAATTAACGCTATAACAAGATGGTTTTAGTCCATTATTTATTTCTATGTTGTTTAATAACGATTTGGGTTTTGCTTTCTAACAGCGAAAAAGATTTCTCATCGTGTATTTGTGTGTTCTTTCCTTACAAGTTGTTTAACAGGCACATGAGCTTGATGACGTCAGTAATCTGAAGTCTTCCTCTCCCCACCAGCCACAGACAACCACTCTGATTGGATTACTGAAAACAGCCAGACTGTTGAGGTTGGTGCGAGTGGCCAGAAAGTTGGACCGTTACTCAGAGTACGGAGCTGCCGTCCTTTTCCTTCTGATGTGCACCTTTGCCCTTATTGCTCATTGGCTGGCTTGTATTTGGTATGCCATTGGCAATGTCGAGCGCACTGGTTCTGCCCGCATCGGGGCCTTGAAGATTGGCTGGCTGGACAACCTGGCTGAACAGATTGGTAAACAGTACAACGACAGCGACGCAACCTCGGGCCCCTCCATCAAAGACAAGTATGTTACAGCCCTTTACTTCACCTTCAGCAGCCTGACAAGTGTGGGCTTTGGCAACGTGTCACCCAACACCAACCCAGAGAAGATCTTCTCCATCTGTGTCATGCTCATTGGCTGTGAGTAGGTTGGGAGCGGGTCTCAAGTGAAATTGAGAACACAACATGTAGTGTTTTAAAATTCATTTCTTGACTGTGACTAGTTATCATGGGCAGGCGCTTTAAAGGGTTTTTGAACCTTTGAAAACAGACGAGCACTGGCCGGTTGTTTAGCACGGGTGCAACATAGGAGACAGGAAGTTACAATATCCCCAAAGTGTAACCAATAGGAACAGTTCAGTAAAGAGGCGCACACTTTGACTCACATGTAATACACACATGCAAGTCTAATATGATGAGCCAGATTATGCAAGGCATGCAATGCTCATGTCGTTCAATCGTAATCATTCTCTCACTAGGCACTTCTTATTCGGAACTCTTTAGAGTTCCACCAAGGCCCATGAAAATAGAACAACATAGTGAATTCTTCTTTGACTTACGTTTGACCTCTCCACCAAATCTTGTGTAATCTTGCAACCAAAAAAAAGAACCCAGCAGATATGGGTCAAACTATGTCCTTGATGCTGCTGCTGCTGCTGCTGCTGCTGATGATGATGATGATGATGATGATGATGATGATGATGATAATGTTCGAATTGAAGACGAGTTCACGTCAAGTCCAGTAACAAAAGGTTAAGGTGTTTTTATTTGGCTGCAATAATTAGTCACAAGGATCTCAGCAGTTCTTCTCCTTCAATACAGTGTTTGCATTGTTCCTGGACGCCGCTGTATTAGTCACATTACTAACACACAATAGTTCAGCATATCATCTTGCATAATTACTGATAGATGCTCATGGTTAAAACTGATAAGACGGATTATTGGATACATATTTTACACATGAATTTGAATGACCTACAATTCATAATTCTTTCATGGAAATGTGCACACTAAGGTCTGTGTGAATTTAGCCTCCAATGAGATACATTTTTAAAGGGGATATAGTTTAAAAAGAATAAAATGAAATCTTTAGTTACCAACCCTATAAATCCCGCCTGTGATGTCTCACGGATTGAAAAAGCCAATTACTAATATTTGTGCCAATATTCCGAGAAAAAAGTATTTTTCATTCCTTTAAATGAAACAAGCATTCACTGTTTAGCCTCGACTGTCCAGCTCTTGCTGGATAAACTTGAGGGTCTCACAGAAAGATCAACATCATCCGAGAATCAGATTCAATGAAAGCAACCTCAAATAAAAATAAAAGTTAATTAGCTGCTGTCAGACACTGTCAGATTATCCTCTTATTCTAAAGCAAGTGATTGTCCTCTATATCTTGCCGTTTTTAAGGACTTTAAAGATCTATACTGAATATCATCCTCGCAGGAATATTGAATGTAAATGAACCATTTGATAAAGCAACCTATTTTCACAGGGTATTCATTTCAACTGCATGCTTTACAGAGTTTTCTTTCATTATGCCTAAATTGTACACACACTATCTCTACAGTGTTTCTCTCCTCTGTACCGTGCAGCTCTGATGTATGCCAGTATCTTTGGAAACGTGTCGGCCATCATTCAGAGACTGTATTCAGGCACAGCTCGATACCACACCCAGATGCTGCGGGTCAAAGAGTTCATCCGTTTCCACCAGATCCCAGGAGGCCTTCGACAAAGGCTGGAGGAGTACTTCCAGCACGCCTGGTCCTACACCAATGGCATCGACATGAACGCAGTGAGTCACCAAGACATCCATACTGACACGGAGTCTGATTCTAGCTCGCAGAAGGCGACCCGGACTGTTTTTGCTCAAGAGTACAGTTTGTTTGGAAATTGATGTCGTCATGAATTTGTTGATGAAAAAACCAAAAATGATTTCAGTTGCAAACTGCAGAGCTTTCTAGTTTTCTATGCGTGGTTCGCAGGCGGGGGGTGTAGCTCAGCTGCAGAGTGTTGAGCTGTAGATCAGAGTTCCCCGATGCAAATCTTTTTTTCCACGTGTCCTACTTAATACCCGCAGCGCCTTCTTTTGTGTGTTCATGATACCGAACCACAACTGCTCTGACGGCTATTCAGTCTGAGGACATGTTGAAGAGCACTTGCAATGCATGTTTAATACCTGTAGGAAATTGTCTCTGATGCGGAATGTACTTGCAGCCAGGTCAACTGCCAACAGCCACTTGTAATGAACATCATTACCACTGATGCAGCAGAATAATACATGAATCCGATATTCTCAAACTCATCGTTATTCCAAAACCTTTTTCAGGCACTGAAGTAGGTGGTTTAAAGACACCTTTAGGGGCCTTAAACTAGCCAACCAGCGATGTGAGAACCTCTTAAACAGAGCTACTTCCTTGACCCATGCCACATGCTGCAGCCTCCCGTGCTGCATCGCCTGCCTCAAGTTTCAGGAACAAACTTTTTGTGTAATCCTCCTGAAAAATAAACAAAAACAGATGCAGATTAAACCATGACCATATTGGCGGAGGCAATAAATTGTAGCGTACCAGCATATACAAGCACAATTACTGTACCTTCTCTGGTTTGACTTTTTTTTTTTTTTAAGTATCGAGTTGTTATTATATTTTCCTGCATCTCCTTGGATTTTCTGTATTTGACTGACGCGGGTTGCTCTTTGGTGTCGTAATTATCAAGTTTTTCAAAGTTATCTCACCTACTAGATGTGATTGCTGCAAAAACTCAAGTGAACATGCTCTCAGAGGTGGAGTTTAGATAAACCGCAGTGGTTGTGCACGTGCCTGCAGATCAGGAGTGCATACATATTTTTATGTTTTGGTTTTAAAATGAAAAACCGATACTACATATTTGCCATATTATCCACACCACAGTGTTTTAGGGCTCCTAAAACAGAGACAATTGGAAATGCTGCTGGTTGTGTTTGAATGTGTACCAGCAGAAACAGAGTCCCCTGGACACCATTGCTCATAGCCTCACGTTTGTTCCCTTATTGGGTATTATAAGTCACCTCTCAGCTGATGTTCTGCCACCAAGGCTGCTTTATTCTCATGTATTACTTTCAGTAACAGTTCCAGGGTCTTGTCTTTTGCCACCGCTTCTCCCATTGTGTATCAACAAATGAGGCAACTAACACTCTGCTTCCTCTTTATGCTGGCTGGCACATGCCCAGTGTTCGTGACCGGTCACATGATATGCCGAGGCTAGATCTGAAAATGTGCTAAATTGGTTGTCTCAACAGAGTTTGTTTTAGTTTTAAAATTCTCTGCTAAAACTAAAACATAGCAATACGGATGGAACCTAAGAGGTCCAAAGTTCAAACCAGGGGCATGAATTGTAAATGCAATACACTGGGAGACCCAGTTTTTTTGGTGATGATGTGCGTCATATCACTGCTGCTGCTGGGGGTTGTTAACATCACTGGTGCACAATGAAGCCAGAGAGCAGCATTAGCACCTGCCAATTCAATGTGAGAATAGATAATTCATCTGTGGGCTCGTGCGAATCAATGTGATTCATGGCTGTCTGTCACTCATCCCTCAGTTTTTTTTTGATATGTATCCGTGAGATTCAGTTTGCATTTTCCATATCCAGATAGTTTGGTTTAACAGTTAAAGAAAAGACTGATGGTCCAGTTATTCGCAGTCACCTGATGACCTCTGTTGCCCTGCAGGTTTTGAAGGGTTTCCCAGAGTGTCTGCAGGCTGACATCTGCCTGCATTTGAACCGCAGCTTGCTGCAGAACTGCAAAGCCTTTCGAGGTGCCAACAAAGGGTGCCTGCGGGCTTTGGCCATGCGATTCAAGACCACCCACGCTCCGCCAGGCGACACTCTGGTCCACAGCGGGGACATTCTCACCGCTATCTACTTCATTTCCAGGGGTTCCATAGAGATCCTCAGGGACGACGTGGTGGTGGCCATACTAGGTGAGCTGCAAGTGCAGCGGAGTTTCTGCTCCCTTTGACTTTCTCCAGAATAGAGATGCACATCAGAGTTAAATCCATTATCAGTAACTCAGTGACTAACCAAGAAATAACCGTCATTTTTTTTTACTCTTCAGAAATCAAGCTGAATCTGCTTGTCGTCTCTTTCCAACAAAACCACAGCCACACTGCCCTTTGCACCACACACGCACGCACACACACAGATTTCTTTGTGTGTTATGTTGCCTTGCCAGAGGTGTTTGGGCACCGCTCCACTTCCATTCCACAGTGGCATTGATCACCAATAAGCCTGGCACTCAGATCCAGGCTGCGGAGGTCATTTCTTTTTCAACAGTGCTTACAGGGACCATTTATTTGTGCTAAGCATGCTAGTGTTGTCGATCACCGTTTTGTTTTTCATCCCCTTAGAATATCAGTAAACTAATTTAAATAAGACTATAACTCAATTAAACTTAGCTTTCGAGTCTCTCTTTTTTTCCCTTTCTTTTGCCTCCTCTACAGGAAAAAATGACATCTTTGGTGAATCTATCAGCCTGTACGGGAGACCAGGCAAATCCAGCGCTGACGTCAGGGCCTTGACCTACTGTGACCTTCACAAGATCCTGAGGGATGACTTGCTGGAGGTGATGGACATGTATCCCGACTTTGCCGACGTGTTCTGGAACAATTTGGAGATCACCTTCAACCTGAGAGATGTGAGTGCCACCAGAGGGCAGTGTTGCACATTATTTTTTAAACCACCATCGTCCCACTAATGACTGTGTTTCGTTTGCATTATCTGTGCCCTGTTTGAAGACCTAACAAAAACTTCACCTGTTTTCAGACTTCATAAACTCATAAACTATGTGCATTACACTCACTAAAACTTTCAGTGCCTGAACTGGTCCCAAATTTATTGTGGCACCTTGAAGTAAGTTTGTGAGTCATTATGTGTGCTCACAGTATTTTTATTTGTTTTTGTACTTTCAGATTAATGTTGCATCTGTCACATTTAAGGAAAGAAATCTTAAATTGTCAAAAAAAGAGATTACATTTAATGTTTTTATTTAGCCATCTATTCTATATGATGTTTGCTGTTCTGCAGATTTTTCATTTCAGTTCCGCACAATCAAAGAATGAGCATGGGTCTTTCTCAGCTTGTGCCAGCTTTAAAGGAAATGTCTGTTTATGTTCTTAATACTTATTTTGTCAACAAATGTAACTTTTAGTTGATCCACAGACTAATTCTCATTTCATTTTATTTTTTTTCAAATGGAACTATTTTTTAACTCTTTTTCTGATAAGTTACAGTCTCATTAGAGACTGCAAATTAGCACTTTTAATCCTCTTATGGGATTTGGTGATAAAAGCAAATCCTGTCAGACTTCAATTAATGAATTATTTCATAATTTCATAGAGTTCTGTTAGTTTCTACACTAACCGAAGCCTCAAAGTTTTATGAAACATCACATTTAGGTAGAATACATAATGATATCAAGATAGTCTAAGTACAAATATGTACTTAAGGCATCAGACCAGGTGTATATTTTTGAATCACTGAAGCTGATATGTATCAGGCAGATAGAGTAAACCAGCCAACCCCAAGCAGGGATTCTGAGTGTGGCTACCGCCGGACGAGGCACCGGAGAAGCTCCCTGCGTCGCCGTAACCGGCCTGGTGAGTGGGCAAGATGTCTGGACAAGGTTTCATGTTTACACATGTTTGTGGGAGATGTCTAATCTAGTGATTTCTGGTGCAGACGGCATGGATCGTGAAGACTCTTACCCTGATCAGTCCTGTCCAATTGCAAACCACCATCGTGGCATGATAGCAGGATCCCACTGGGAAGATCTCTGCAGCAGCGGCAGTGTCTGTTCGCAGTCAAGTGATGAGGAGATGAAGCCTATAGGGCACAGCAAGGGAGAGCTGTACCCCCCTGGCGGAGACACCAGAGACTATCCCCCAGCCGTGGTCAATCTCCTGCCTCACAGTGGACCCACAGCTGGGATTGGACCACCTATAGACCTTGGAGGTCCACCATACTCAGGTAAAGACACGGTCTATCCACCAGGTATGTAAAGTCTCTGGGCTTCTGAAAACATTTTAGAGGTGTGCATAAGACACTTTCAAAGTCTCACTTCCATCTCTGCCCTCTACGGAGTTTGCGCATGACTCTTTTTCCCTGCTAAATGAGGCTCACAGGGTCATATGACCTTTGTATCCATCTTTCATCTCTTCAGATGGATTAGGGACATCATGTCTCTTATGAAAACCAGAGATTATTTAACATTCCAAACTTTACCAAAATTATGTTTAGTTATCCTAATTTTGAAGACACACAGGGCTCAAATGACAAGGACTTGTGATGGATGGAGTTTTAGTAGAGTGAAACATTGGTGTCAGGCCAAGCCGAATTTCAAGTCCAAAGTCCAAGGTTTAACGCAGTTTTACAGGCTGAAATACAAATTAAGAAAAAATAGGTTCATTTAAATGAAACTGAAAATCAATATAAAAAAATCTATAGTAATTATTATCAGGTGTAAGTATATAGACCTTTGTTGTTTACATGACAAGATAACTTTCACAGAGGTAAATGATTGTGAAAGTAATACCAGCACATAAGACATGAACTAAAATAATACAGTTAAAACTGGAACACATGATCAGAGAGAATATCAAAAAGTCTCAGTCTCGAATGATTCAGTGAAGTACACACACCCTCCTCGACTGTCTCTCTTGCACAATGATTTTCATAAATGACTAAAGAGTTCAGATATTAAAAGAACCCTCCTGTTGTTCTGCACAGCAACCGCTCCCGTCAACATGTCAGGCCTGTACAGCTACTGGCCAGATCGCAGAGCCAGCCAGTTCTCAGAGAGCCAGAGACGGCCGTCGTCTGTCAGGGCCAGCTTCCAGCCTCCGCCATGCGCCGAGGACCGGCCGAGTGAACTGGAATCCAGGCTGGAGTTGCTGCAGTCCCAGTTAAACAGGTTTGGATATGAATGAAAAATACAGCAGGGGGCACCTGGATTTGAACCTGGGACCTCTTGATCTGCAGTCAAATGCTCTACCACTGAGCTATACCCCCTATGTGATAACTCATATTTACCCTGGATATGACTGATATGGTGAGAGGGTTCCTCCCAGCCTCCTTTGTTTGTGTGAGCGCCCAGCTGGTTGCTCGCATAGCGTGTAAATGTGTTGCATGTCACACCGAGCGAGGGAGGGAAAGGCAAATAAACACAAGAAAGCCGATGGGAATGAGGGGGAAAAAAATGCAGCGTTCTCTCAGAAGTCAGTCATGTGTTCTGTTAATGTGTGAGAGAGAGCAAGAGGGAGACAGAGAGAGGAGACAGCTTTGAAAAGGCTGCTGCTCGATTGCTGAGATCAGTTTTGCGTCTGTCCATGTGCTGCAGGCTGGAGACACGAATGACCGCAGACATCAATGTGATCCTCCAGCTCCTCCAGAGGCAAATGGCCCCAGTGCCTCCGGCCTACAGCGCTGTGTCCCCCAGCCCTCACCCGCCTCACCCCACCACCCTGTACAGTACGGGAGCACCCACAATCCACACCGTACCTCCAATCCAACCAATGCAGATCACCAGCACTCCCTCGCTGCTGCAGGTGCTGTCCTGAGCTTATGCACACATACAGTTGTCTGGTTACAGTTGTGATTTTTAACAGACCATAAAACATGACATTTCTGAGATTTAAAAAAATATATATGGCGCACACATCACAGCCTGTATTACAGATCAAAGGGAGTCATTTAGACAATTTCTGGTGAACATATAATTCGGGAACTGGCCCAGCTCGGCTGGTTAGCTTAGCCCAGCTCAGGGTCAAGCAACACGTATTAAACACAATAATCAATTCAAAATCATCAGTTCAAAAGTCCGACCATCTTTTGAGGACAGTATGCGACAGATATTCTGTATATCGCCACCCGGAGCAACTCAGGCACAGCAGGGAGGTAATGGGTTGTGTCGTTGATGATTGAGAGGGCTTTGCCGTGTGTAGCCGCATTGTAAAGGTCATGGAAGGCTTTTGTTGTTGGCCTACGATCCTCCCTGCCATTTTAACAGTCCTTGTCGGCTTGGTCCTGTTTCCTAAGCTCAGGTTGTCATACCACACAGGGATGTTAAAACAAGGATGCTCACTATCACACTGCCAAAAAAATAAATAAAATGTCATGACATGAACTTATGTGAGCAAAACTTCCATAAAACAACAAACCATTATGCGTACCAACTCACGGAGGCAAAGACGGTGAAAAATCGTGCACCGCGGCCGGAAAACAACACAGCAGGAGCTTGATTACCAGACCGCCTTTTATACCCAAACCCATACTGCCACCTGCCACCAGCTGTGCAAGTAGGGAATGGCAGTACTTTGACAAATACATTACACAATACAAAAAAGAAAAAAAAAATGGCGCTAACAAGTGGGCTGTATGTGGTTTCATTATCTTTAGACAGAATCGCGCTCGTTGCATCGCCCTGATTCCACTTGTCCAACTAAGCTAAGCTAACTGACTATTGGTGATAGCTTTTTTGTTCACCATAAAGACGTGACAGCAGTAGTAGTCTGGTCTGAATTCTCTGCGAGAAAGCGAATGAGGTTGGTTCATTCACTAGTTCTGTCTGACTCTGGCCTATTTCTTCCCTCTTCTTCAGAGTCCAGATTCTGATTTCAAGCACAAATCCAAGGACTCACTGTCCAGCGGGATCCATGTCACTCTGGCCTCAGACGACACCATGTCCATGTCGCCGGAGGTTGAACCAGCGTGTCTGCCCTCTGCGACCCTCACGCCACCTCAGCTGTCGCTGTCAGGGGCTCAAGAGCCTCCTGGACTGCTATGTGGCAGCCAGCGCTTCCCCTCCCTCCCTGAGCACCTGGAGACCTCCTCCGCAGAGGTCCAGGAGATCCAGAGGCACGTCTCAGATCCTGTCCTGCCAGGCAGCTAGAAAAATAAAAACCCACACCACCCGAAAGTCCGGTCTTCTGGACGGCACAGCCATGCATTGCCCACAACATTACTTCCTCCCTACCTGTCTTGAAATCTCCCCTGTCCTGTTCAAATGCTGCTGTAGAGAGTGGGTTGGCTTCCACATCACTGCAAGACCAGTGTTCCTTATGATGGACTCAACAGCGCCCTCTCAGGCTGCAGTGGTTCACGCTCCAGTTTTCCTTCACTCCCCAGGTCCTGTGCAATGAGGAGGTTGCTCTTGCGCAGCCCAAAGGGAAATAAAAGTTGTTAGTAATCACAAAAACATGAATCTGCTGGATCTGAAAGCTACACAATCTGCAGACTGAGGCTTCCTTGGGGAGAGGACGACTGTCAAAGAACACTCATGTGTGTGAGGAATTTTCTGCGTTAACGCTGTAAGAATAAGAATTGCACATTTAGACCTCTGCATAGAAAAAATGTAATCGTTTATTTGAAACTGAGATTATTTTCATCATGTTAGAGAAGTGCTGGTTACACTAAGGACTACACATCTAGTAAATATATTAATTATGAGTTCAAAAAGTTGTAGAGTCAATGTTGTTCTGGTGTAAATTCAGATAATATCAAAAGGCACACCATAACTGTCTGGCGCACTGTGAAGGATGGTGGTGCAGCCGTCAGCTCACGACAGCATTGGAACAGCATGTGTCATTTTCATCTCATATTTCTGGCATTTTGGCATGAGTCAACATGACTAAAACGAATGTGTCATTTGATCATGATAAGGTACGACACCATTCAGCAGAGCAGAAAACAATGTCACAGGGTTTTGTACATTTACACACAGCTCTTACATTTTTTTGTTCCCATCGTGTCTGCTTTGCTTGGTTTTTCCCTCTTTGTGTGTGTATAATTGTGCTGCTCCACTTAAAGGGGGGCTCAGTGATTACGTTATGAGCAAATAAGACTTTTGTTTCATTGTTTCCTCGTCGTCCACTGGCTGTCCATTCAGTTTGTGCACTGGAAAAAAGAAAAAAAAAACAGTCTTTGAATACAACCTCTTTAAATGGAAAAAGAAATAAGCTGTGAGGAACCGAGCCAAACAATAATGGTGCAGCCAATGTGCAGCAGGGGATGCTCCTGCTTTTCTCAGCCATCCATCCATGTTATCACCAGGGAGTTATCACCAGTGCAGTGCATCCACATTACTATTTTTTAGTTTTAAAGTGCAAGATATTATAATGGAAAACTCCATTTATATGTCCACTCCCAGTTGATGTTCTCTGCCGCCATGGCCGCTTTATTCTCACGTGTTGCTTTCAGTAACAGTTCCAGCTTGTCATCAGTCCATGAGAAGTAATCTCAAGTCTTGATTTATTTTTGCCGCTGCCTCCTCCACAGTGTTTTCAGAAAATGAGATGACTCACCCTCTGCTTCCTGTGTACACTGGCTCGCACATGCCCAGTGTATCTGACTGGTCACATGATACGCTTTTTTAGGTGTTTTACAGTGGAAAGTTAGATCTGAAATGGTGCTAAAATGGCCGTCTTTACATTTTAAAGACCGAAACATAGTAATGTGGATGTGAGCAGAGTTTTCTATTAAAATTGGAGAAAATATCAAGTATCAGCAAGCTTTCTCCAACAACACTGAGTCCACCTTTAAAACTGTGCCAGCTGTTTTCAGAGTATCAGTCACATGGTTTCATAATGTACATGATGCGTTTGAAAGTGCCAAAACCAAATGCACTTCCAGCCATTTTGACTCAGACTGTCATGCTGAACACTTCCAGCAGCTGAAGGTCAAATGTCAGCTGAGTGAAGAGGATGATAACATTATCTCCAGGTATCCTGTGTTGACGGATTCACAGTTCAGAGATTGTAATGAATTTTTAGACATTTATAATCCTGTATAATGTTTCTTGAAGCACAAATCCTGTTATTTATCTTTTTTAGATTAAAGACATACCACAAAGCTACACTGTGAATCACACTATTTTTACTTCCAAAACAGGAAATTTGACCTGATTCAAGACGCCTACTCAACAAAGTACTGGTATCCTACTACAGTTGCAAAACCAACTGTAGATGAAGAATCTGCACATTGTGACAGCAGCATAACAAACAATCTGCTTTTATATACTGTAACTGGGAGTCAGATTAGCTGATTACGGATGGTCATGAAAAGTACAATGAGGTCCCTTTGTAAACAGCAACTAGCAACTACAACCTAATACCATGTTACAAATCTAACGTCTGCAAAAAAAAATGATATCCAACACAAGAATTTGCACCATTACTAGTAGACACTTTATTAGCAGATATCAAACCTGAAATAACTTGACCACTGAGGGATGAAATAATGGACAGACTACCCCTGGAATAAAACATTGGTATTTATTTATCTTACCCTTTCCGGGAAATTAGAAACAAAAATTTGACTTGGTCTTTTGTCAGTATAGAACATGTATTTCTTCTTATATTTATCTTTCAAAATGCAAGTGCATGCTGGGGGGTGATAGGAAAACACAGCAGGTACACTTTGGTTTGGTTTAAAAAGTAACGACTAACATAGGGACCAGGGACCTCTTCTGGTTGTCATTGTCACCTTATACTGTGCAAGGCAGCTAAAATGCTAATTTCAATTTTAGTGTGATCTTAGAGAAATCAGTTGATTCTCAAAACAAACTGAAACAATGACAATTTGCTTTCGAAGACATGGAGTAATAAATGTATTAGTATAAAGAATGAACATTATGAATGAACACAAGCTACAACGTGAACACTTACCAACATCTTTAAGTTGATATATTAATGTACATTTTGCCTTGCGCATACTACAAGGACATAACCCAGACAAACAGACAGACAGAAAGTTGTAGCACTCTTCTCCCATCTCACCCTGATCCTGACGCACTCTTTATTACAGAAAAAGCATAAATAAAAAAATGAGGTGATAAGTTAATGAGCTAAAAGCTGAATTATGTTGCTCTGGCAGGTTATGGATGAGGATGATAATGTTGACTACAGGGTTTTTTTTATTGATGGACTCACAGTTCAGTGATTCAAATCATTCTTAGGCATTCATGATTATGTTTCTTGAAGCCCAAATCTTGTTATTTAATTTAAAAAAAACAAAAACAAAAACAAACAGGTACATGAGAATGAAACTGCTTTTGTGGCCCACAGCACCCACATCCCACTGTAGCGGCCACACCAACTGCAGAAGTAAAAAGATCAGCACAGCCTGACGGTGACTTAACAAACACTCTGCTTTTATATACTGGACCTGCGAGTCAGATGTGCCAATTATATTGAAATAATATTCATAAAAAGTGCAATTACGGGTCACTGTGGAGAATCACCCTGCTAGGAGACACTTCATCAGCATTAAGATATCAAACCTGAGATAACTTAGATATCACAATGACCACCGGGGAATGATATAGTCATAAAAACACAAGACATTTATCTTACACTGTGTTTATCTATCTTTCCCTTTCCGGGAAATTAGAAATAAGAATTGAACTTTTTTCCAAATATAAAACATCATGGATTTCTTCTGCCTATATTTGTCATTCACCATGTAAGTCCATGCTGGGCGCTGATGTGAAAACACAGGAGAGGGAGGTAAATATTGGCTTAAAATTGAACACCTGAAAGATATTGCAATAGGGAGTATAGCTCAGTGGTAGAGGATCTGACTGCTGATAAATAGATCCCTAATTCAAATCTGTGTGCCCGCCGAGACCCTCTTTCATCTTCTGGCTTTGTGCAAAGACAATGAAGATAGGTGTGTTGTATGCAACAAGGTGTGTATGCGTTTCCTTATTAAATATCCATATAAACAATTCAACCAATGTTGTATATTTACTCATCTTCCATCATCCAGTATGTGTCCAACAATGTTCAATCGAAGAAGAAATCCACATTTAATTCCAGGTAACCTCGCATTTCCTTAGGTCACCAGTCAATTTTTGCAAGTGTTATATTTCGAAACATTACCTGGGGCTACTTCATTTGAAAAAAACCATGCAACGCAAGTGACGCTTGCAATACATAATCTCCTCGGCGAACAATTTCAGCGTGAGTCATGTGTGACCGAACTCAACGCGAGCCAATCTGCAAACATGGCACAACGCCGCCTCGTGTTGAGATGGTCGGTGGCGAGACGCTGGGGGCGGAGCATTAATCAGACGGCATGTTACAGCATCTCTGGGTAAAATTTGAGCGGCCTGTTACTGATTTAACATGTCAAAGTCGCCTTTAATGGTGCAAAGCAGCTAAACTGCTAATGTCAATGCATTATTTTACACAAATCTGTTGATTCTCAAAAGAAACCGGAGCGCCGACAACTTGCTTTCTAAGACATGGAGTAATACAATTTATTAGAGCAAGTTCAATAATAAACTTTATGAAAAAAGTTACAACATGAACACTTACCAACGTCTTTAAGTTGATATATTTATATGTATGTACAGTTTGCCTTGCAATGGCATGCTACAAGGACATGACCCTTCAGGAATTGAAAACAACAAAGACACAGACGGAGAGAAAGTTCTTGCGCACTCTTCCCGTCTCACTCTCATCCTAACACAGTCTTCATGAAAGAGAAAGCACGATTTTGTACAAATTAAAAAAAAAAAAAAAAAAAAAAGAATAGTAAGGGAGATGACATTGCTCAGGTAGGTTGAGAGCTGCTGTACATGGCTGCCCCGCTGCTTCACCAGCCAGACGAAAAACACACCGCATGATGACCCACGCCGCCGCCGCCGCCGCCGCCGCAGCAACAATACGGTTCCCTCTCGGGTTGTTTTACACCAGAAAGGTTTAACAGCTTGAATTGCCACAGAGGGAGAAACAAAACAAAAAATATTGATCTTTGAATCACCAATAAAATGGCACGAGTCCACAAGGAGACTATTGCTGCGCATCAGAGCGTTCATCTTCTGCAACCTACGGGAGTTTGTACCAGCCTTTATGAATCAGATGAAACGCACATGAAAAACCTTTTCATGATAATCTCACAGCTGGAATGGAACACACAAAAAGTATCAAAATCGGGTTTTCAAAGACGACCGCCGAGTGATCACAGCACTGATGTGTCTTACAGCTGCTGTGCAGATGCTAAACACTACCTTGTGAGCAAAAATAAATAAGAGCTTAAACACATTTAGAAGTAGAATAGAGTAAAGACGCGGATGAAAAATGTAAACCAGGTTATGGTGGAGCAGGTAAAGCCTCCAAACATGTCCTGCCAGTTCACACGTGACCTCATCCTCGGCTCGAGAGCATTGACATGAGGACCAAAAAATTTTTCGAGTCTGAATATGAAACCACATCGCTCTCCTCTTCATCCAGGCGCCCGCGGGCTCAGACACGCAGGATCTCCAGGCAGTTGTTGTAGCAGATGGCGATCCAGTCCGGCTGCGTGGAGGCCCACTGCACGTTGTTGATCTCCCCCTCGGCTGTGTAGGCCAGGATGGGATCCTCGATGGCTCGTGGCATCTGCTGGATGTCCCAGATCAGGGCCTGGTGGTCATCCGCTGAGGGAACAAGTGACACAGTGAGACTTGCAGGAAATATTAGCCTGGAGGGGGACGGGCAATCATAAAAAATATAAAGAGCATTACCACATTGAGAGATTTTGAGTTTTGACTATCATGTAAATGTGCAATTCTGGAATGTCTTCCGTAAAAAGTTAGCAGATCAGGAGTTAAAGAGGACGATGTGTTTGGTCATAAACATGGAAGTCTGACAAAAGCTGACTTGCACTTTTCCTAATTTTCTAATATTCGAAAATCGGCTGTTCACATCAAACATGGCTTCTCTCGGCTATTAACACCAACCACCTCTGCTGCTTTCACGAAGGGCTGACTGTCAAGCTCATCATGGATGACTTTATAAAGTCATCTGCTCCACATTTGTAATGCCCATGAACACTGGACACGCCCACTCTCCCTCCCACCACCTGTCTCTGATTTTTTTCTGCTTAAGTATGGAACCTGCAGAAGTTAAGGCAGGTCGCCACTAAACTCTCACCTTTTTTCATTGTCAGCACTGTGATTGCAGTCTTTTTATTGTTCATTTACATTTCGGCGCCGATGAATCATATCAAATGTCACTACTTGCATGTTTGTTTGTTTTTTAAATCCGTGCCTCAAAAGGACAGACACAAACGGAAAGAAAGACTTAAAATCGATCCCGCGCCATTTGACGGGCAACTAATAAAATTAGTGCCTCCGGTTGTGTTTACCTGCGGTGCAGATGTGACATGAGGAGTGGGGAGCCCAGGCGATGCCGTTGACACAGGCGCGGTGGTTGTTCAGTCGAGCCACCGGTGTACAAGGCACACGCACATCCAGGATGACCACCTGCCACACACATGGCGTCAGTGACATGGACTAAATGCACGCTGGATAATAATTGGAATGTTCAAGTATGAAACAGCAACGTGAAATGTCGATTGAGTTTCCACAACACTCAACATTTAGTGGGGATGGAGAGGCTTCGAACTGTTAAGAATAACAGGAGGCCCTTTGTGAATAATTAAAACTGCATAACTGCATAAAACTGAGTTACCAGTGTTCAAGTCTTCACAAGGATTATGAAAAAAAAAAAAAATCAGCCAGTGGCTCTTAGGATTGGCAGCAGACTAACCTCCATGCCATCCATGGCCATCGTTGCCAAGTAGTTGGGGTCCTGCTTGTTCCAGCAGAGGCGCAGCAGCGGGTGGTGCTGGGGGTCTTCGTAGATGATGGTGCTGTGCTCCAGGTGCCGTAGGTCAAACATGCGGACGGAGCCGTCAGCTCCCACAGACGCAAACATATCGCGCCCGCCGCCCGCGCGGCTGAACGCAATGTCATACACCTGCACGCACAAAGAGAGTCACTGTTTCCTGCTGCGTGCGCCATCGACTCCCATTTGCCGCAAATCCACGGACAGGTTTATTCACTCTGACGCCAACATGTCTGCACACACCTCTTTGTCGTGAGCAATCAGCTGGGTCTTCACATGGCCAGACACCAGGTTGACTCGCCCCAGCACCTGACCGGTCTCCAACCCCCAGATAGTGCAGGTGGTGTCGATGCTGGAGGTGCCTGCAAGGAAAAAAAAAAAAAACAGCATGTTCAAGATTCATTTATTGTCAATGACAAAGAGCAATGAGCCTCCCTACGACCCAATGGGAAGAGAATTTCTTACCCAGCAGATTCGGATCAACTTCATTCCAGTCAAAGGAGGTGAGGGGAGCGCAGAAGTCTGAGTTTTTGTTGTTATTCAGCAAACACTCGAGACGCGTTTCTGTGTCACTGACCTGCAAGATGAACGCATAGGAGTTCTCAGTGAGCAGACTTCTATATATAGATCTATGTTTATATTTCTCTAACGCAAACTGTTTAAACTGAGGCAGGATGCAAACTGATCTAGTCCTCGCAACACTAACAGCTTAGTTTTGTACATTACCTTTGAGCACGGATGATAGCTATCCAATTTATTTCTGACTTTCTCACATTGTCTATGGCACTGCTGAGGACACAGGTTTTTAAAAGCTCACACATTTCCAATTTCATTCGTACAAACTTTTAGACTGTGATGAAATTTATTGGAAAGGACTGTATTTGATAGCTGACTCGCTGATCCGGTTGACTGCAATCACCACAGGTAGTCCGGTAAGAACTTGACACATGTCTTAGATGCAGTTGAACGGTTTATTTCACACGCATGCACGCCGATACAAGATGGCAACAGCAGAGCCTGACTATTGTGTTGGAGTTCACCATAGCCTATTTGGTTCACTCGCTGATATCATCTTCGGGGACATCTTAATGGGACTCAATGATATCACAAGATCACAAAAACAGCTCCTCAATGACACGATACAGTGGCCCAGTGATCTCATATCATAGATATCACACAGGCACATATACAGTGTCCCAAGTGTCAAGTGTTTTATGCCGGTAGAAACGAAAGCCCAGTGGGAAAAGTACACGGGATTGGATGCCACTCTGTGTCCACAGGTTTCAGTGTGGCTAGCAGCAAGGGCGTACTAGCGGCATAACAAAGCCATAGCAAATTCAGACTCATCACACAGTTCTCCATTAGGTTTTAATTTCATTTCAGGCTGTAACAATATCCTGGCAAATTACTCAACTGATAAAGAAGTCATCCAAAGCAAAATCTAGTTCTCTGGAGGAAAAAAAAACAACTTTCATTGGTAAATGTTCGGGATTCTGGCCTATTTCCCATTGCCAATGTTAAATATGTGGAATTGGGTCAGAAGACAGAGTGAAGGCGTGCGTTTGTGTTCATGGTAATGAAGGAAGATGTAAACAAAAATGACTTAATATTGTGTGTTTGATGTTTTTGGATAATAAGTGAGCTCTGTGACACCGAGAAATGAATTTCATCTACACTGTTTTGGTATCTCACTGCAACGTGATGACCTAGAGCGAAAAAATAAAGAGTTTGGCACCTACCCTCCAGATCCGCAGGTAGTCCCCACTCGTGGCCAGCAGGTCCGGGTAGACCCCCTTCGTGTCTGGGATCCACATGATCTTGGTGGTGGGGTAAGGATGGTCGAATGTGTTCCTGCACACGAACTCTGAGCTCTCCTCCTCCAGACCGACTAGCTGAACCTGAGTGGGCGAACACACAGCAGCGTTCATATCAGGGGAGCCAATCTCACGAGATTTAGCAGCCAAATAATATTTGTAAATCATGTTGAACTGCACACGCGGTGAGAGAACCACCATATGAAACACGCGATGAGCCGTCACCTTAACTGCTACCGCAGAATGACAAGTAAACAGACGTGTTTCTAAGCCGCGGTGCTGCGCATGATGCCTAGCATTAGCATTAGCTCCGCGGCGTTACTATCTTTAGCCCTCTTTATAAAATGGCCATAAATAAGTCACCTTGTTGTTGTATTCTTCCACGAAGCTCCCAAGTGCCAATCGAAAGCGCTTGTCTGGGCGGACACTCCAGTTCATCGCGTACACCGTCCATGGCGCCTCGTATTTGTAGATTTCTTTTCTTTTGCCGTGAAGCGACATCCCGCTGTTGTCCGAGCAGCTAACACGCTAACGTTAGCCAACTGCCGAGTAAGTGGTCTTGCAAGGAAACTACGGCAAGTTAGTTCAACTTGCCGGAACAAACGTCAGCAGGCGGGTTAAATATCACCATCGGATTCGGCGAATTCCGTTTAAAGGCAATATTGTCACCTATTTACCTAACAAAGAATGGCATTGCTCGTGACAGTATAAATATCTGCCAATTACAACGGAACAGGAACGGTTTCCGGTTAAACTTTTCAAAGTAAAGAAATCCAATTTTTTTTTATATTTAAGTATCAAATGATTTAAATACCTTTGTTGATGTAAAACTTTTGCTGATTTGTTGAGGAAAGTTTATTTTCCCATCAGTTCACACTGAGTTTCTATCATTTCGATGGTTCTTCTTCACCCTAACACTACTCTCTTTTTGGGGGGGGGGGGCCTCTTTCAGTATTAATTTAGCATTTCTGAGCATTTCTTCAATAATTCCATTTAAATCTTAGTATTCACGTGCATTGTCCGCAGAAAATGTATTCTCCTGTGAATTGTTTGCTGGGCAATTACATCTGCGTACGTTAAACTACACAGACCATTTAAACCTCAAAACGTTCAGCTTTTTCAGCAAATGTTTGAACATATTCAACTTTTAAGTGAACACGCTTTATTTCTTGCTTTGTTTGTATTTTGCTCCCCCCCAAAGCTGCAGAAACCAATCATCTCAAAACATAGGAGTACCGCACACAAGTTGTACTTACGCACTGTGACCACTAGAGGGCAATAGACGCACACGCCACTTGCGCACTCGTCAAGTCAGACGTGACGGTCTACAAATACTTCCGGTGAAACGTTCAAAAATAAAATTTGAAAGCGCCGAGCTTGGAGGCGAGCTGGTTTGCTCGCTGTGATCACGTGGATCCTCTCGCGTTGACGGCAGTTATCCAGACGTTTCCTGACTGTCGGGTTCCAGGCGTTGGGACGTTTCAGGCTCCTTGAGCGGAACCAGCGGAACGTTCATTGTCACCGTTTTAATCTCCCGGTAAGCGTCCGGGATTTTTCGTTTGTTTGAAGGAAACCAATTGTCCGAGCTGAGCTTTTATAGAAGACCAAAAAAAACGACTGCCTTCCTCTCCGGTCGGTCGCTAGTAACAAGGTGTCGCGCTAGTTAGCTAGTTAGCTATCGGTATCCTTAGCATGCTAATGCCAGATTGGGGGAGTGCTGGGGGATGGGTCGGGCACGGTGACATGATTAAGCTTTGGGGGGCGGGGGGGGTTAATCCGACACTTGTCTTTTTAAATAATCGCGAATAGTTTCAAGTACCACGCTACCTACTTACACACTGAAAATCAAAGTATCCGAGCGTGTTTATAAGCACGTCGCCAGGGTTGGTTGTTGACCAAACTTGTGCTGGTGACAGCTCAGCACCGCGTTTAATCACCGAGTTCGGCCACACTTTAATTGCTTGTTATTAAACATTTAACTTGACATGATACGACGCGGTTCTGCCCGCCGTGACGAAGTAATAACGACAGCGTTGGATTTTACCACACGAACAGTCCACCGAATGAGCAGCTCGCTGTGATTAGGGCCGCTAACTTGTCCTTGATTTGCAGACCACCAGAGAGCAACAGCCAGTATGTTTGTAATACACGAGAGTGGAAGGTGTTGGCTTGAGGCGGAATCGCTTTGGTTTGACGTAAACGCAACCTTATGGCCTTACTCAGTGGACATGTTTTTTAGGTACCCTGTTAAAAGTACAGCTGCAGTAAATTATTGCGTGGTTTTGATTAATCATTTGTTCATAATGGTCAGAAAGTAGTAAATAATTGTCATACTGCCATAAAGCCAAGACTTCTTTAGCTCTTGTATTTCGTTAGAAAAGCCTGAAATTTAAAAATAGCCAGATTAATGTCACTGAACCCGTTATTTACATATTTTGGTTGTTGTTGTTTTTTTACATTATTCCCTCTCCCTCTCTCTCTCGCCCTCTCTTTTCTAGTTTCGTGTAGGTTCCACCATGCGGAGTCTGTATCTCCTCCTGGTGCCGTCACTGCTGCTCCTGCTGGCCATCCCCGTCTCCAGGGGACGCTACAATGATGACTTTGAAGATGGCGACGACCTAGCAGATTTCGATGACAATGACTTTGCTGAGTTTGAGGACATGAACGACGACGCGGCGGTTGAGACGGAAACTGCGCCACCACCCCGGATCAACCCTTCCTCGCAGCCTGATGAAGAGGACGATGAAGATGAAGCCACTGTGGAGCTGGAAGATGGTCAGGATGGCTTTGACGACCCAGACGCACAGGCATGTTGCTCTCTAGCCTCAAATGGCCTATGTTTCAGCATGATATCCACAACATCTAATTTTTTATCTTTCACAGGGCTAATTCAGTCTAATTTCTCTCATAGGATCAAGACATGTATAGTAAATATGACGGGGAGGAGTTTGAGGGGATTGGAGGAATGGAGAGTACACCCCACTCTGTGAAAGACCCCCTCATAATCCACACGGTAAATCTGGCTAATTGCTAAGATCTTCCCTCAGTAAGTAACAGCGACTGATAGTTACATGGCCCTGAACTATATTCTCCTGTAAAGCCATTTAAGTTCCGTTCAAACTTAACCGGAATGTTTAAGTAATTGATTTTTACATTTGAACGTCACATCATTTTTTAAATTTCAACATTAAAGTCGTAGGAGATGACTGCAAGCTACTAATAACTTATAAAGGAATGCACACTATCCCATTCTCTTTCAACTTTAGTGCTTTAACGGGCTTCAATGAAAGTGAAGTCAGTTTTGTTTAAATATCAATACCCCAAAATGATAACGGATGTTATCTCAGGGTACTTTAAGTAACCAAGCGATTGATGTTCGTTTAGATTTTCGTGGTTCATGATTTTCAGGCTCGACATCTCACTGTGTTTGGGTTTAACAGAGCTTTTGCAGAATGGTGATGCCACCTGGAAACTTGTTGCTTTCACTCAAAAGTAGCTTTTCAAACTTGATTGGGGCACTATAGTTATCTAAGATGCCACCTTTCATTTCTTTGCAGGTTCCTGCGCATCTGCAAAACAGCTGGGAAAGTTACTACATGGAGATCCTGATGGTGACTGGGCTCTTGGCCTACATCATGAATTATATCATTGGCAAGAACAAGAACAGTCGCCTGGCTCAGGCCTGGTTCAACTCGCACAGAGAACTTTTAGAGAGCAATTTTGCACTAGTGGGTGAGTTCCTCCACCTCTCCTTTGTCTCTGGCATTTAACATCTGTGGGTGAAATACTATTTTCAGTACTCGTGTTTCCATCCCTAGTCAAAGACAAAAGGAATAAACATTGATTGGATGTTCATTGTTGATCATTTTCAGGTGATGACGGCACCAGTAAAGAAGCCGTGAGCACTGGGAAGCTGAATCAGGAAAACGAACACATCTACAATCTGTGGTGCTCTGGACGTGTGTGCTGCGAAGGCATGCTGATCCAGCTCAAGGTATAGAAGATGGGTTTATATCTACATGTGTACATTAGCGTGGGTGTATTGTGTTAAATATAAAGTCATGTCATGCATCTTGTGGTCTTCCAGTTTCTGAAGAGGCAGGACCTGCTCAATGTTCTGGCAAGGATGATGAGGCCCGCCTGCGATCAAGTGGTACGTACAAGTCAAGCAGCAATTCAAACGAGTCTGTGTGGAGCCTGAAGTGCAGAGCAGGACAAGCTTCTCTAAGTGCTGTTGCAGATGCAGTCATTGTCTAAACACCAGTGTCTCTCTGTGTCTAGCAAATCAAAGTGACTCTCAATGACGAGGATATGGACACTTTTGTGTTTGCCGTGGGCACCAAGAAGGCCATGGTCCGCCTTCAGAAGGAAATGCAGGACTTGGTAGATATCCTTCATAGCTGATGCATCATTGCCCATGCACAATTTTTCATTGAGAAGTTTGTAATCCTTTTATCTTCTTGTCGTTAATACTCAAACAATGGCCTTGGTTTTCTCACAGAGCGAGTTCTGCGGTGACAAGCCAAAGTCTGGGGCCAAGTTTGGGCTCCCAGACTCCCTGGCTATTCTTAGTGAGATGGGCGAAGTCACAGATGGTGTGATGGACAACAAGGTAAAGTCTGTTGTATTTTTGAACTACATGAAGTATTTGTGCAAACTACTCTGTAGAGTAACAGATTTGGCCTTATACAATTCTCTCATTTTGTTTAGATGGTACATTATATCACCAACCATGCTGACAAAATCGAGGCCATCCATTTCTCTGACCAATTTTCTGGTCCAAAAGTTATGCAAGAGTGAGTGGTTAATCTCTTTCATGCAAGTATTTAGTATTTCCTTGTCTTCTATGTGACATTAACGTTCCCATTGTTTTTCAGGGAGGGTCAGCCCCTAAAGCTGCCTGAAACCAAGAAGACATTGCTGTTTACATTTAATGGTGAATGTCTTTACTAGTTTCCCAAAAAAAGACCTTTCAAAACGGCCATCGTTTGATATTACTAACTTGTTGGTTTGCGTGTGTGTGTGTGTGTGTGTGTGTGTGTGTGTGTGTGCGTGTGCGTGCGTGTGTATGCGTGTGTATGCGTGTGTATGCGTGTGTGTGTGTGCGTCTAGTGCCTGGCATGGGCAACACCTCTCCCAAAGACATGGACGCCTTGCTCCCTCTCATGAACATGGTGATCTACAGCATCGATAAAGTCAAGAAGCTTCGTCTTAACAGAGAGGTGAGCAGGCCCTCAATGCTTTGGAACCTCGTGACAATTCACGCACTTGCTCTGTTTTTGAGGCTGAAAGTACAAATTTTTTAAGTGCAGCCTCTTTTCTTCTTTGTATATTTAGGGCAAACAGAAAGCTGACAGAAACCGGGCCCGCGTGGAGGAGAACTTCCTGAAGCAGACTCATGCTCAGCGTCAAGAGGCAGCCCAAACCCGCCGGGAAGAGAAGAAGCGAGCTGAGAAGGAGAGGATCATGAATGAGGAGGATCCTGAGAGGCAACGTCGTCTGGAGGTCTGAAATTGGAATTGATTCAACATTTTTGGGAAACTCTAATTATATAACATCTCTGTCTTGCTGAGAGTTGAGGCCAACTGGTACACTTATGTGTGTTCAAAGACGCTTGCAATACATGCACTCGAGAAAACAAGGTTGCAACCTCACAATGGCAGGAGAGAAAATGTTCATTGTGTTTGGGAGACCAACAAGACAAAGCAGAGTTTGAAAAAAAAAAAAACAGTGTGCAGACACTTCCAGGAATTGGATCATGACTGGAGAACACAACACACACACATACATGCAGAACACAAAACAAGTGTCAAGTTCTCTTTCTTTCTTTTTTTTTATTACACTTTGATGGCACAGTCGACGCAGAAAAGGGCAGGGGAAGAAACACGGGTCATACAGACCTCTGCTTCCACATTCATGCAGAAAGCAGGAATGGCACTTCAGAGGAGAAGATGGATATCATTCATCCCTGCACACTAAATATGAAACTTGAGCCTGCTGCCGGTTAGCTTCACAAAAACCTGGCTAAGCAGCTTTGTCTCAAGGTGACATGTAAAGTTTATAATTTATTAACTTATTATTAAAATGTGATCACAAGGTCAGATTCCTGTTGAGGAAAAGTAAAATGTCTCCAGGGATTACATGAAACTGCTCACGGCTAAGAAATAAGAGAAGAATGCTAATTCCAGCCTTTATGCTAAGCAAACGTAGCCAGCTACCGACTCTATGCTCATAATTTCCTACAGTGCTATTTATCTCATCACCCAACGCTCAGCAAGGTAGTCAGTCTTCAAACCATTAATTTAAAATACAAAATGAGGGTAGAAATGTCACTTCCACGATTGATTTTTGTTTCTCAAACATCCCCTTTTGCAGGAAGCGGCGCAGCGGCGTGAGCAGAAAAAGATCGAGAAGAAGCAGATGAAGATGAAGCAGATCAAAGTGAAAGCCATGTGAAAGAACACCGCAGGAGCAAAGGATCAAAGCACACACGAGAACAGTGCTCAAATCCGACAGTTGTGCCCAGCTTCTGTCCACAGTCCGCACCTGTAAACAGACATCCTGTCAAGCTTAGCCGTCTCCGTCAGAGCCTGCTCCTTTTTGGCGTGGCTAAACACCAGTGACTTCAAATGAACTGCCCATCCTGAGGGAGAGAGGGACTTCTTCACTATTAAATCTGTCATCACAAATGTTTTTTTTTTTTTTCTGTCCAACTGTCTTCTCAGAACGAAAATCAGAGCTCGATGAAAGCCGTATCGCTTGGTGAACTTTTTAAACTTCCTCCTCTGAGAAGGTAACACTCTTTGGTGATACCGAGCTACATTTTAAAAGTAATGAAGGCATCGATCGCTGTGGTTTCGATGAAAAACGTATGAGCACATTAATATATAATACTATCGATTTAATTTATATCTGATATATGGTTTCTTGCAAGCTGTTTCTAATATCTGAGCAAAAAATAAACTGCACTGGAGTCTGTTAGAAAACCTTTCAGTTCCCATCATTTGTCTTTAAATGGTGTATCACTGTAACACAGCTAACAAATCTCCAGACTGATTTCATTTACCAGCTAATATATGATGACGACATGTGCGGCCTGGAAAATGTGGCCTGTGGATCGTCAGATGGTGGCGTGACACAGAAACCGATACACAGACCTCTTGATATCAGTAGTTGTAAGAGTGAGGGCCTATAACGGGAACCAAAATGGGTGAGGCTGAGTGCTAAATTTGGCTTATATTGTGTCAGCAGCCTTAAAGCTGGATTTGGTTACACCAAAGCGGCCATCCTCTCAACAAGCTTGAATAGATGCAGTAACTCCACTTTTCGGCATGATCAGCTCAAACCTTTACGCGCGCACGCACACACACACACACACAACTGGACTTTTTGACACTTTGAATCAGTAAAAATGGCAAACTGTTGGATGGATTTGCTTCAAATTTTGGACAGACATTAAAGATCCCCCCCGCCCCCGAGGATGAATCCTGGAGTTTATCCCCAGACTTTGTGAAATTTAGATCAGACTTTCTTGGTCACCAGAAGATGAATAGTAATAGGGTTGGGGTTTGGTCATACACTAGTATTTTGTTGAACCACCTTTAACTTTGGTTACAGCAAACATTCGCTGGGGCTTGTTTTGATAAGCTTCTGCAATTATTTCCGTCGAGCGTTGCATTAAGTTTTCACCAAGCTCTTGTACTGATGAAGAAAGTCAAACCACTGCACAAAGCTCCCAAATATTCTCAATGGCATTAAGGTCTGGACTCTGTGGTGGCCAACCATGTGCGAAAATGATGCCTTATGCTGCCTGGACCACTCTTTTGCAATTTGAGCCCAATGAATCCTGGAATTGTCATCTTGGAATATGCCTGTTCCATCAAGGAAGAAAAAAATCCATCAATGGAATAGAATAGAATAGAATGCCTTTTATTGTCACTATACACAGGTACAATGAGATTAAAAGCAGCTTCAGTTTCAGTGCAAAAACACAGTGTAAAACTACACAAGAAAATAGAAAAAAGAAATAGTGCAAATAGTGCAAAAAAGAGGGTGGGGGGTGAGAGGAGGTTAAGGTGCACAGTCGCGTCCTGAGAACTGTTCTATGTTCAGTATGTCATGTGTTCCATGCAATTGCACATAGATAATTTTGTAAACACTAGTAATACCAAGGTGCGAGGCTGCTAGGTCAGCCTCTTCTTGAGTTCGGGGTGGTTATGGCTTTGGGGAAAAAACTGTTTTTCATTCTGTTCGTTTTTGACCTGATGACCCTGTAGCGTCTTCCTGAGGGCAACAGGTCGGAGCCAGGGTGGGAGCCGTCCTTGATAATGTTGGTGGCTCTGCTGAGACAGCGGGAGGTGTAAATGTCCGTCAGGGAGGGGAGAGGGCAGCCGATGATCCTCTGTGCTGCTTTCACCACCCTCTGGAGCCTCTCCCTGTCTGCAGCGGTGCAGCTGCCGTACCATACTGTAATACAGTACGTCAGCAGGCTCTCAATGGACGAGCAGTAAAAGGTCAGCTGCAGGTTGGAGTCCAGGTTGTATCTCCTAAGGACTCTCAGGAAGTGCAGCCGCTGCTGAGCCTTTTTGGTGATGGCGGTGACGTTCTCAGACCAGGAGATGTTGTCGGAGATGAGAACGCCAAGAAACCGGAAGGTGTGGACCCTTTCCACACTCTCGCCGTTGATGTAGAGGGGGGCTGGGTCAGTGTTGTGTTTCCTGAAGTCAACGATGATCTCCTTGTTTTTTCCGGTGTTCAGAGCAAGGTTATTCTCTGAACACCAGGCTGTCAACTTCAGGACCTCCTGTCTGTAGGCTGCCTCGTCCCCCTTCGAGATGAGTCCAACCACCCTGGTATCGTCAGCGAACTTCACTATGAGGTTGTTGTTGTCGTTGGTGTACAGACAGCACAGGAGGGGGCTCAGCACAAAGCCCTGTGGAGAGCCGGTACTCAGCGTACGGGTGGAGGACAGGTGGGGGCCAAGTCTCACAGACTGGGGCCGGTTTGAAAGAAAGTCCTTAATCCA
>CAAKHG010043368.1:0-12586 GCA_901007715.1 Dactylopterus volitans
TTTTTGATAATCGATTAATCGATTAATTGGATTTAGAAAAAAATGCACAAATTTTATTTACATTGTAGGGAAGAGAAGAACAAGGAGACGAGATGGATACTTCATTGAAAATTACATAAATCAACTTTGCTGCTGATATTTGGCTGCTACTGATACAAAAAGTCAATTAAAAACCATTTTGGTTTATAAATCCCAAGACGACGACCTCAAATGTCTTGTTTTGTATAAACCAACAGTCCACAACCCGAGGATGTTCACTTTACTGTCATAGACTAGAGAAACCAGCAAATATTCATATTTGACAAGATGGAATCAGAGAATTTGGACTTTTTCTACTTAAGAAAAAAGCTCAAAACGATTAGTCGATTATCAAAATAGTTGGCGATTCATTCAATAATCTATTAATCATTGATTAATTCAATATAATTGTTGCAGCCCTAGTAATAACAGTAGAAGTAGCAGTGGTAGTAGTTACAGTAGCAATAGCAATAGAAGCAGGAGCATTACGAGTAACGGCAGTCGCAGTAGCGAAGTGTTTGAGTCCACAAAACACTTTCTGGAGTTTCAGGAGTTTAACAGCTAAATCCAATGTAGCCTAAGTACTAAATGGCAAAGAAACGGCACAATTTCACTGTTTTTAGGCTAAATGTAGCCGCTATGCTGCTAGCCTCTGATTGCGTTCAGCCACAAAAAATCATGGTTTTTCCTTTTCTGGAGGAAGTGGCTCCCATTTATTTAAATTATGCTGAATTTGGCTGCAATGCTGTTTAACCCCTGAAACTCCAAAAAGTGTTTAGTGGACCCAAACACTTCACCCACCCCTCCGGCGGCGGCGGCGGCGTGGTGAGTGGATGATGGGTGAATTTTCATTTGTGGGTGGAACAAAATGGTACTGCAAGACAGGTTGGAGCGCCGCGAGCTCGTTAGCGCCGCCGTTACTGCGGAGCAGCATAACTGTGGTGAGGCCCAACCTCACGGAGGCACACGGCTGCAGACCGTTAACCTCGTGTCGGCCGGTGTAAGACTTCCCGCTTCTTCCCCGCAGGTACTACCACTACCTGTTCTCCCACTACCTGCCCCAGTCCTTGCGAACTCTGGTGGATCACACCTCCAACTGCGAGGACATCCTGATGAACTTCCTGGTCTCTGCGGTGACCCACCTGCCACCAATCAAAGTGGCTCAGAGGAAGCAGTACAAAGAGCTGCCCAGCCCGCAGGTGGCCCGTCTCGCCGCTCTCATCCGTCTTCTTCACTTACGGTTAACTAAAATGTCTAAGATGTCTCTCTTTTATTTTTTGGTTAACCCCTTCTCAGGGTACAAAGAGCGTCCCGTGGGCCAACCCAGAGCACTTCAACCAGCGTCAAGAGTGTGTCAACACCTTCGCCAACTGGTTTGGCTACATGCCTCTGGTCCACTCCCAGTTCCGCCTGGACCCCGTGCTCTTCAAAGATCAAGTGTCGGTCCTCCGCAAGAAGTACAAAGACCTAGAGAGGGCATGATGTCGCCGGACAAGAAGGTCAGGAGCATGGGGGGTGGGGGTCTGGGTGAAGGGGCCTTTTGGACGGACAAATGGGCCAACCAGAGGTGAACGGTCGAGGAGCGATGTGGACAGAAGGGACCCACAAACCGAGGCCCCGTGCAGTCCATTTGTGGCGTGGACAAAGTACAATCATCAGACAGACCCTGGTGGACTGTTCTGAACTGTATACATATAAATATGAAGAGGACAGAGCCTACAGAGAACGAAAGGAGCCTCAAATGAGTCTCTCAGCAAGAAAAGAAAATATCGGGGTCTTTAGAGAGCCCCTGCGATTGGGCCTCTCATCAAGGAAGGACTATCTTCAGTGGAAGGAAAAAAAAAAAAAAAAGGAGCATATGTGAACACTGGCAACGCGAGTGCAATTGCCGTGACAATGAGAAGGGGAATGGCGATCTCATGCCAGAAGCACCGAAGGGGGACTCGGTGCCATGCGCCCTGGCGTTCCAGAGAGCATCTCAGCATTGCTGCGGCATGGGCTGTTGCCAAGGAAACGGATAATTTCACAACAACAACAAAAAAAAAGAGCTAACTGTAAAACCAATAAAGCGATTTATAAATGCAAAGCCTGGCATGGTGTTTTTTCGCAGTCACACTCTCACATTGAACAGACTGATATGGAATAACAATCTCAGCAAGAACATGACTCAGCGAGATTTCCTCCAAAACGCGCGACTATTTTTATGCCCGCATGCAGGTTCAATTTGCATCGATATGATCTAAATGCGCTTTCTGGAATCCGTGAGTCTGATTGCGCTTGAATAAACAGGAGAAACTCACAGTCGGGCTGAGTCACACACATACACACACACACACACACTCACACATTCTCCCATCCAGTCGGCAAACTGCTGACTTGTCGCTTACAGAACAACCTTTTCTATGCAGTTAAAATCCTGCCTTTTTTGAACTTGGTGAGAAATTGATAAACCATTTAAAGCCGTTTGATCTCGCTATAATAATAATAATTATTATTATAAAAAAAAGATTATAGCAGTTATGAGTACCATCCCATCAAGTCCTACTGGTTTTAGAATGCGGGGTTTATGATGTGGGATTTATGGTGTGCGACAAAAGATTAATGTACAAAAGAATCCGGGTTTAAAAGTCTGCGTGGTTTAAAACGTCTAAGAGACCGTACAGTTTAATTAACAGAATAGAAACCGATATGTACACAGGTCGTGATTATAAAAAAACAAAAACAAAATTTTATTATGTACAAAAGAATATTACCTGGTATGCACAGTTTAGAAAATCTAATTCACAGGCAAGCAACTCAAACCAGCCTCAGGGTAAACAGGTGTGTGTGTGTGTGTGTGTGTATGTGTGTGCGTGTGTTACTGAGCACTCGGGGAGATTATCTCATTAAGCACATGCATGCGCACGCACACACACACACTCATGAACAAAGCACCTGAGATACATAGCTGCCATAGGGCTAATTGGAGTTCAGAGCCCTTCCTTTTTTTTTGTTTTATACAACTAATAAGAGCATAATAAGGGCAACTGTTCCTATTGTAAACACAGTTGTCACATCAGCTTCTGGTTTGTTTGTTTGTTTTTTTCCGAGGGGGGTGTGGGCGGGTAGGGGGTGGAAATTACCTGCTATGAACTTGGAAGTGTGTATGGTGTCGAGTCAGCACCTGCGGGGGGGGGGCGAAACACAATGAGCAGGGTGTTTAAAAGGAAACTGTTTGTTTTTACCTGAGGCAACGCAGGTTCCAACGCATTATATGAGCAGTTGTAAATGCAGGCATTCACAAGTTATTTGAATAAAAATGAGGTGACAGAATAAGAGGCTAGGGGGGGGGAAACAAAAAACAGTAATAATCACGAAATTGGTTGCGTCAGCTGCCTGGTAATAGAAAACAACAGAAAACAATTCCGCGACGTGTCAAAGCTGGAGTGTATCTGATTGGCTTTTTTTGTTTTGTTTTGGCTTCAATTTACACCTTAACTCATCGCGGCGACTGGAACGACTTCAGCGTCACACAGAAAAACCCGTGTGGCCAAACTCGTGAGTTTCAGCCATGCGGAGTGCCAGCGTGCGAGGGTGTGACCGACTCAAAGGTGTTTCCGTATCCCACAATCCAACAGCTTCTCAAAGGGCTTTGCTATGATGCAGTCCGAGGCCCCGTGGAAGAATTGCTCCTGGGCGCGGAGGTTCGAGCGAAGGGCGTCACTTCCTGAGCGTCAACATGGCGTTGACGTCCCACAGAAGGTTCCTCATCTGATCCATCAGAACCTTCATCTCCTGGTTCTTCTGGCGGACCTTCTGCAAATGGACCACAAGGCAGGAGACGTTCACTGGTCAAACCTGTCCGGCCAAAGCGTCAGACTCACTGGCTGAATCATGGCGAGCCGAGACCTGGCGAGACCTGAAGACCTGGCGATAAGTCTGCTTTCCTTTTATTAGCCAACAGGGGGCGACTGTTGGCTGCGACAAGAAACCTGATTTCAAGGAAGTCCACGAGTAAAAGTTTGTTCTTCTCGCGTTATTTATTACCTTAGTTAACATTTTCCTGATACATTTATGGTCTCAGTTACGAGTTTCAAATCTTTCCCCGGGAAGAATGATGTTCATTTTATGCAACTTTTGGTCCCGTTTACTGTCAAAAAGACAACAGAGCAGCCAATCATTGACAAGCTGCTAACACGTCTCAATCCCCACCACCACTGCCCACCTGCTTGTCTCCGCCCACTATCTGCAGTGGACACAATACCAAAGCAGAGGCTTCAAATACATTACCCAGTATGTGACGTCACAGTTGCGCCGTCCACAACTTACGGTTAGCATTTAGCATTCAGGACAGAACGTGGTGGACCTCCTTTAAGCTGTTGATTATTGCAAGAAGGATCCGGTTCACATGTCTCACTTGATTTATTACCTCAGTAAACTTTTTCCTAATAAATTAATGGTATCGGTCACCGATTTAAGGGCTTTTCCAAACGTAGAACAGTGTTCATTTTGCGCAAATTATGGTCACAATTGTAGTAAAATAGATGATAAAGCAGCATATGATTTACAAGTCTAAATCACCAGCCCCACCAAGACCAGCCTCTGTTCATCTCAAGCGCTGCCTCCTATATAAGATGGTCAAAATACCAAAGGAGAGGCTTTAAAAGTAGAGTAGGTTTACTGATGTTATATTATTACATTGTTAGCATTTAGCATTCATGTTAATTAATTACTAAATTATTCAGATTAATGAACCTTAACACCTGGAGGATTCAACTTTTACGGTGGAAGAAATTGCAAAAAGGCAAACAAGCTCAACAGGTTCCGAAGGTTTGATATTGTTTTGACTACCAAGTGGCAGCATCCTCCCCTGAAAGACATCATCTCATCATACTGGAATATCGGCTCCAAAGGAGAGCAAAAGACCACATTTGATTTGGAAATTTCTCATAATGAGCCGATGACAGCAACACTGAGCCCAAATTGTCTGTGCCTGCGCTGCCCCCTAGAGGAATTAAAGAGGACTTTCACAAACCAATCCAATGCTTTGTTCTGAATGTGTTCAAAACCTACATTGAAGGCAAATTTTGGTATTTTTAATTACAGCATTCCCAAAAAAAAAAAAAAAAAACCACCAGATGTGCTATATAAAAAAATTTCCATCTCGTTATAAAACAGTAAACAATTTTAAGGGATATTTCACTCATTTTCATACACTTTACGTACACTCTATTTCACCTTTACTGCGTGAGTTAATGACAGATAGCAACTGTCTCCTTTGTAATCCGACAGCAGCAGAGGAGGAGGGATCTGCCGCTACTCGCCTCGCCTCGCTGACGCAAAACACTGTCATGCGATACGTGTTCCGTGCGACCCACGCTAACGATCGCTCAGACTAAAAATTAAAAAGAAACACACCTCTAGAACTTCCTTCCTCTCCTGGTTGACGGCAGGACTGCAGGGCTCCACTCTGACCGAGACCAGCTCCTCTCCAACGTACGGCACCAGCTGAAAACACACACACACACACACACTTTAAATGCTGCATCCTGTTTTTCTAAATGCACGAGTATGATGGCTACACACACACAAAAAAAGGATGGTGATGGGTGAGATGATTTCGCAAATACATTCAAGCTGAAGGCGATCTGCGATTTTCTCTTGCAAAAAAAACAAAAAAAAAAAGACACTCCTGACCTCAGGGGGCCCCTCCTGCAGGTCAGAGGTCATCTCGACGCAGCGCTCGTAGAGGAGCCGGAGCTTTCGGAAGAGCAGGGCAAGCTGCCGCAGGTGCTCCTGGAGCTTCCCAAAGCGATCCTGGTACATGGCCTGGCTCTGCGTCACACCGTTGGGAAGCTAAAAATCAGAGACGCAGACAGTCTTCCTTCAGTTTTACCGCCCGTTTTGGTTCAGATGGCAGGACAACATGTACAACCTTGATGAGGCAGAAGATTTTTATTCACAAGTACGCAAAGAGTTGACTGCATCTTTTTTCCCCCCACATTAACTGTAAATTTAAAGTGAAAAGCTAACACAGTATTTCCCTTTTTTTCCTGATTAAAGTACTGAATGAGAGCAGGTCCGTGGGTACCCTGAAAGGTGTTTTTGAATAAAATCTATTATTATTATTATGACTATAATTATCATTATACGCTGAAAACCCGAGTGAGATTAAATGGCACACGAGTTATGCTGACAAGTGCGCAGAGCAGCTACACCAGACACGGCAGAAACATGCATGTCAGTCAAGGAAAGATGGAACGTCCTCTAAAGACTACAAAAATCAGAAATTTAACATAAACAATACCTATTATTCTTGTGAGGAAATTTGCAGTTTGCGGGGGAAGAAACAATGATAATTTGTTGTTGGAAAAAAAAAAAAAAGGTCACATACTTTACGTCAGTTTTTAGTGTCATACAGGTCAACACAAAAGTCATCAAGAAGTACACAAGTGTCGGGAAACTGCTGTGATATCATCTGCAACGCAACAGAAACGCACCGGGCGAAACAACCGTTCAAACACAAGCAAGGGTCGGTGCCCGTTTAGGGTTTTCCGTGCGTGCCGCACATGGATGACGCAATGACGATTCTCGCTGACCGGTCAGTGTTTTCACGTCACCTTTTAGTACCTCCCAGGACCTGGTTGGCCTTTTTTTGTGGAACCCCAGGAGAGCAGCTACTACACAAGTGGTACCTAGTACAGGTACTTTCTTTATTCCTAATGGCAGATCGAAAAGGTAGCATGTAGTCGAAAAGTTCTAAGGGCGCCGCCGAGTTAAGCGCCATTGCAGCCATTGAGAAATGAGTTAAACGTGGGCTACTAAAATAATCAGCTCTCACATTTTAGAGAAACCGTAACAGCACATGAAGAACCTTAAGGACATCCTCTGCCCTTGGAAAACCTTTATTAAGAGGAGCTTGCGGTCTCGCGCCTTACTTGCGTGGCTCGCGTGATTTGGAAGATCTCCATCGTGCGGGTGACGATGTCCTGGACGGTCTCCTGCCCGATTCGACACAGGAACACGGGGGAGATCTCTCTGAGGGCTCCCTGAGGGGGCACGGGCTGCTGACCCGGGCCGGAGGCGGCGGCGCCGCCGGCGCCGGGGGGCAGGTGAGGATGCTGCTGCTGCTGAGGGGGCATCCCCGCCATCCCGGGCTTCTGAGGTAAGGAAGCTGCCATCGCTCCACGTCGCTGAGGAGGAGGTAATGAATAAAGCGTTCCAACATGTCCACACATGCAATTACATTAAATGAAATTGGGCAATGCTATTTTACTACACCGTGAAAATTCATATCGATGAGTCTAAATTCCTCAAAACCCAGCCACTTTTACTATCAATCAGGAAGAGATTCAAAGGTATTTTTTTGAGTATGTTAACATTATGAATAACAATAAATGTATCCATTTATCTGCTATAATAGAAAATTGTGAAATTTGAGCTACTGTATTCCCATAACTGATAAAGTGTATTTTCACCCAATTAATTCTTTTTAATCTCTTGTGAATATATCTGTATGTCTCATTTATGTTCCTGCGACTACTTAACTTCTATATGCGCAGGTTTACATATGTGCAAATGTAAAAAAAAAAACGCCAAGTAAGCAATGCAGTAATTTGCATGACGCTTAAAATGTTCGTTCATGTATGGATATCACCGCTGCTGATGGTCCATTATGAAACAGTTCCAATAAAAATAAAAGTGCTTAAACATGTCGTCAAAAAGAGGCTTAATTAAATAGTTCTGGAATAAACAAGAGCCGAATATGCCCGTGAAAATATATATAACAGTAGGACAAAACTCACGTCCACATCTCACACACTCAAAGAAACCGCGTTTTCCCCTCTGAGGCTAATCTACGTGCTAACCGCGCTAGCTTGAACAACGCGCAGCCATACGGGGGCGAAATTCAGCCAGCTAACTAGCGGCTAGGCTAGCTAGCTAGACAGCTAGCTTGGCGGCGAGCGCGGCGACGTGCTTACCGAGGTTGGCGGCGGCCGTTTGAGTGGAGGCGGTGAAGATTTTACCGGGTCGGGCGAATACTTGCCGGGGAAAGACGCCTTTCCTCAATTACTGTTTCAAACGGACATAACGATGCCCTATTCATCGGCCCCACGGAGCTCGGCGCGTTATTGTTGTCATGGCGTCACATCCGGTCCGGGGAAGCGCTTCATCTCTCGCCTCTAGATGGCGACAGTAGGCGTCAAATGCTAATGCGACTGCGCGCACCGACAGCGGCCTGTCTGACAGTCACGAGAAGAAGCGCACATATTTTTATTTATATGTTCATATCTCAATTTATTAAAGTCGAAGAAGCAGCTTACCTCCGCAGTAAATGGTCCCATTACATATATAAAAAAAACATATACAGGTATTGTATCAAAACTACTCAGCCCTTTGAATGCTTTATGAAGTGGATTAATATCACAAATGCATCTTATTTCAGCCGCTTCACACATGTGAAATTTAAGAAAGAACGCAACTGCAACTAGCTCCGCACCTGAATCCGATGGAGTAAATAGCACGATGTCAGCGCCTCTGAGATGTTACTGCAAGAAAATGCAAATACTGTAAACAGAGCGGACCTCTGTTTATTTGGCACCTTGCAACACCAAGGTTATAAAGTGCTACCTGACTACTAAACACTGCAATAAAAAAAATAAAAAAAAGGTGTACCCAGCTCCTTGGGATTGGAGATGAGATGAAGAATAATTAGAGAAAACATTTGAATCAAAGTTTGGAAATAGTTTAACAGCAATTCTAAGCATCAAAATGTGTACGACATAAAATCCTTGACATGAGCTTGAAAACACTCCACTGACAACCCCCAAAAACAAATGTTTCCATAAAAGCTTCTTGTGAGTAATTTTAAAATTGTAAAGCACTGTAAACCGAATAATCAAACGTATGTGCATTCTATCTACATTTTGAATGTTTAATGATACATACATAGATGAGTGCCGTTCTTCCTGCGGTCAAAATTGCAAACCACATATCCATTTTTAGACACGCAAGCATGCGTTCATAAAGCATACAACATACACAAAAACATTCAACAAAAAGAGGAAATGAAAACCATTGCTTGATTTAGTTGGTTATATTCTGATCAGCTCATAGTCTGTGAACCCTTACGTACTTATGAGGTAAAAAAAAAAAAAAAAAAAAAGGTACATGGCCTCTTTTAAAAGAAAAAAAAATCATTTAGCACCTTGTGTAAGCAAATACGATTAAAGTTTGATTTTTAAAGGCCATCTCACTTGTTTCATTCACCCCAAAAACGTGGTAAAGAATTCCATGCCACCATCGCTCCGGAGTGTTCTCTGCCCGTCACCTGTTCTAGCAGCAGGAAGCACAAATCTCCTCTCGGATGACTGACGCGTGAGGTGTTCGTGTCCATCGTCAGACAACATCAGCTTCTTAAATAAACCAACAGGAGTCTTTGCTGCTGTTTTATTTCTGACAAGAACGACAAGAGAATAAGTGGAACCTACTTTTAACCTGGTAGCCAGTTCAACTTATGAAGCATCTCCCATAGTCCAGTTCTGTATGAGCAGTTGAGTGAATGATTGTTATTGGGACTGTAGTTTGTGATGCTGTTGAGCTGTACTGGGTTACACTGAGAGGTGTCCCTAATATTTTGGCCACCCCAGGGCTGTGGCATTACATTCTACCATAAACATGCAGTGGCTTTAATGTTCTGGCTGATTGGTGGACATAACATGAAGGTTGGTGTAAAGCTACAAATGGCAAAAGAAATAGCAACATGAGCAAAGCCACTATTATACAAGTTAGTTTCTTTTTTTTAAATTATTTTTTAAATTCCATTTTAACAGGAAATTCTATTTTATATTTTTTTTTAAAAAGTGACCTTTTAGATCATGGCATCCATATGACCACTAAACCTGTTACGTGCTTCCTATCACTCAGCCCGCACATCTATTTCCGATGATTCATACGGAAGGCATCGCCTCTCAGACGGCTTACGTTTTATGCTCCGGCAGTAAACAGTAATCCCCATTTCTGGAATAATCTACAGAATAATGTCAAACTAGACCCACTAATACCAGAATTGGGACAATTTCACAGATTTTACATAACTTTGTTGTTTTTTTGGTTTATCGCTTTTTTCTTGTCTTGTTTTGCCAGGCTGTGGTTTTATGAATGCTTTTCTTAGCTTTTTATCATTTTGAATTATTCTTAGTTCTTTTTTTTCACGCCTGCACCAAGGATAGGTTTAATTGCGCTATGTTTATCTGCTTTTATTTCTCTCATTTTAATTCATTCTGTGTGAATCATGATTTTGCTCTTTACTCACCTGCAAATGAGATCTTTAATTAAATAAACCGTGTTTATCGGCATTTGCAGACATGGTCAAGCCGCGCAAAATCACAACTTATTAACAAAACATGCGGTGTGTTGTAATAAAGCAAACCAGCAACTACACGCTCCCGGTACCGCGGTGTGCTAGAAAGGCTCCAGGGACCTTTTCTGTTTTTATATAGATTTATGAGATGCCATCAATTTCTTATGAAACGAATGTTCAAGACTTTAAAGTCTTTTAAAGGCTTTGTGCGTGTGTGTGTGTGTGTGTGTGTGTGTGTGTGTGTGTGTGTGTGTGTGTGTGTGTGTGTAACAACAGCTGACATTTTAGGGTGGAATGGAAGTCATATACTAGTTAATCTGCAGCCCAGCCAGTAGGTTTGCATTTGGCGATGGCAAATCATTCCTGCCTCTCTTTGTTTGTGAAACCGGGCTGGTTGACTCGGTCCTCGGTTTATAAAAGGCCAAAGGTTGCTCCCACTGCGACGGGCGAAAGCATTTCACGGAAGCACATTTTAATTTTTTATGTGTTTGGGTTCATAATTCAAACAAACGTGCTTTGTTGACCTTAGCAAACACAGGAAGTCGCGTGACGCGGCGGTTACGGGCAGCGATGCGCTCGACGATGCCGCGGGCAACGCCTTAAATTTCACTCCCTTTTTCTCACCAGTTGAAGCCAAAGGCGCTAGCGTTGTCCTAAACTTTTGTTAGCAACTTTTTTAAAAATCCGTTGCTAATTGCCGCCACCCGCCTATCGAGACGCCGATTAAGTGGCTAAAAGGTTGCTCGCGATGCTGCGGGTTAGGAGGGAGCCTGCAGTTGGCCGCTAACGAGTCGTTTCATCGACCTCGAGTTTTTAGAAATGTAACCCACGTATTTCTGTAAGATCAGGTTGGGCTACTCATGCTAATGCTAGCAAGCCGGGGCCCTTTCGGGTGAGCTAACCGGCGGAGGCAGTGCTAGAGGTGAAAGTGCGCCATCAATATCTTCTTAACAAGAATTACTGCATAGTGATGAGTCAAAGAAAAGCCTGTGTGCTGTCACTTTGACTTTTGAGGAGTTATGCAAAAACAGATAAAAAAAAAAAAAAACGAGTAAACCTTTGAGTCCACAGTTTAAGAAATGATGAAAATAAACGTAACGTCCCTGAACCACACAAATTAAAAATGTGTAGTTGTTTCAACCGCAGTTAAGCTTGTTTTTAAATCAGTTGTTTCAAGTTCTGTCTCCTCGGGGAGTTTCCAGGCGTTCTGGCGTCAGACCCGGAAAACAAACTTTCATCTGTCTTTTTTTTTTTTTTTGATCGGCCATAACATTATGACCACCACATGTTCACCATAGCATATAATGCAACAGAACGACAAACAATTCTCCCTTCAAGAGGAGTTTTATGTTGAATTTTGATTGAATGTGTTTGAGAGAGGTGTTGACTGTAATTTGTGATGCTGTTGGACTGCACTGGGTTACACTGAAAGGTGTCCCTAATATTTTGGTCACCCCACTCATACACGTTTGGGTGACAGACTATGTTCTGTGGTAAACGTGCAGCGGTCTCAAAGTTTTGCTGGGTTGGTATATATGTGTATTGTTTTTGACAGATGAAAAAGACATTATTTGCATTATGATATGAGAAAAAAAGAAACTGGATTTCTGTGATTTGTTTTGGCATATTTTGTTAAAACAACAACAACAACAACAAAAGGTTCACAGTGTGACCAGAGATGAGACCTAAAAGGGTTAATTTCAGGTTGACTGAAACGGAAGCGCCACATTTTCATTAGATTCAGCAGACTGAAGCTAAATATCTTTACCATATTGTCATTCAGGCAGCGGACGTCTTCGCGAACAGAACGTGCTGCGGCTTTAAAAAGTCATCAAACTTTAACATTTACAGGTTGATCAACCTCTCGTCTAGCCATAACCCACAACATGTATTGTGCGGCATGTGCCCAGACATAATATAGAATAATAAATTACATATTCTGTGCTTGTGACGTCCCTTTGCTCGGTCGGCCAGCATTTGCCTGGGAGGCGTGATTAGGATGGATCATTCCTCAGTTAATGATTCGCTGAGCTCGTGCGCCTCTTTCATCACTTTTTCATCATCGGACCTCGGTGTGCTCTCACAGGTTTCTCACTATTTAAAAAAAATAAGTAAATAAAAAAAAAAAGATCAGTTTTACGGCTCACTGCCTTAAACCTACCGATGCATAACAAAGGAGCGTTTGCACCAGATAAATCTCCAGCACGCAACGCAAACCAGGACGGG
>CAAKHG010043369.1:0-15020 GCA_901007715.1 Dactylopterus volitans
CCCCCTTCTGCTGGAATGTCACCCCGGTGGTTCTGAAAGCCACGGCCGGCCTCCGCCTGCTGCCTGGGGAGAAGGCCAACCACCTCCTGGACAAGGTGAGAAACGTACACACCCAAACACACACACAGCTGCTTCCGTCACTCAGCCCAACTCAGCCTGAACCTCTCAGCAAGTCCTCATCCGGAAATGTTGTAACCTGTCAACAGGTTCATGTCCCCACAACATGGTGCAATGCCTGAACTTTTAGACACTTCTGTGCCTTTTTTTTTCGACTAAGAGGGAGAACGTTTGACATCCAGCTAAATGCTCATTTAAGCCCGTTTTTAAAGCAAAACGGAACGGAATGTCCCGGCTGCAGTAGATGATGTTATACGATCTGTTTTCCAGCAGCTGCCGACCTCAAAGTATGACAAGAAATGTCATCACAACCAAAACACCTCTCACTCACGATAAATGAAGTGCATTTACTATATTCACCGATCAAGCTTAACGTGACCACCGCATGTTTTACCATACAACATAACCCAAAAGCCCTGTCATGAATTCCCCAGGTCAGGGGGAGTTTTTTTTCCCCAGTGTAACCCAGGACAGTTGAACAGCGTCATGAATTACAGTCCCAATAAGAATCATTAGAATATGTCAACATCTCTCAAACACATTCAGTACATGGCGTTAAATCGTACATTTTGTGGGCGAAAGGTCAAAGGTCAACTTCTCGGACATAATTTTAGACACATGTCTTGACGGAGCGATGACAGTTTTCTACTTTTAGTGCAGTTAAAGCAATTCAAAGTCATCACTGCTGTCGTTCTTACTTAAACGTGATTCATTTCAGGTTAGATAAATATTTGTTTTGACATGTTCCTGAGCAGAAAGTCACATGTCTGTTTAGCACTTGTACAGGTCGCCTCAGAGAAAATTCAAATCCTCTGAAACCCCTCATACTTGCTGCTGCTGTGCCGAGCCGAGCACGTAGTTCGTGTTCGCAGTGTGTCGAATCGGAGAAATTTTATTATTTATTATTTTTTTTAAGTTTCACCGAATTTTATAAGCGCGATAAGACGTGAACAACGGGTCACTTGCGTCATACCCTTGTGTTCTGGATCACATTCGCTTTAGCTAATATCTTCGCTGGAAGCTAATGCCTGTCCATCCCCACACAACGTCGCCCCCCTCCTCCTCCTCCTCCTCCTCCTGCTCCTCCTCATCATCATCATCACCCTCGTCATCATCATGCCAAAAAAGAAAGTCTATTAAAGCTTTTAAGTAATCAGTAATAACAGGACTAGAGCAGCCAGCCAAAATGGGATTTAATCTGAAGCTTTGCCGTTATTATCAGACCAAACACAGAGCTGATTACAGACGAGAGGAGGGCAGGTTGAGTTTTTATTCAAATTTCACCGCAGGAAGACATGTCGTGCATCCCACGGCCGCGCGCACAAAACGCACGCCGCTCAGCTCCAAACAGCAGCGGGAAGAAATCAGGCGTATTGCTGTTTCGGCGCTGCGGCGAGTGGCGAGAGGAGGGGGGAAAAGACGAGGATGTTGCTTTTTTTTGTTTTCTTGTGTCGAGGCACATTCAGTTGACGCTAAAGTTTTGTGTCGTTCCCCCGTGTGTCCAGGTGAGGGCGCTGTTTGAGGCGTCCCCGTTCCTGTCCAGAGACGACAGCGTGTCCATCATGGAAGGCACCGATGAAGGTACGGCGCCGCCGTTGGCGGTCGGGATTTCGAAATGAGAGCGGGAGAAATAAGAAGCCCTTGAATGGGTTTTTTTTTTTTTTTTTTTTTTTTTGCACGGACTGCCGAGAGTTCCCAAGGTCCTGTGACCTTTCCTGAGGTCCCTGCCAAACACGAATCCTCATATCTGACTCTATTATTAGATTACAGAGAGTCTGCTCGTCTCTTCATCAGCGAATCAGGTCACATGGATGATCACCCAGTAGATCCTGTTTGAAGACGAAAAGGGGCAGGAGGGGGAGGAGGGGAGGGATTTCTCCACCTTGTTTTCAAGGCCCCGTGAGCCTCGGACATCCACGCTTGATTTCCCCAACGGAAACCAGCAGCGCAGCGGATTAAGGGTGACATGGAACAGGAAACAAGCCGGCCAGCAGACTCGCAGGGTAGAAGCCGCTGCCGAAGCGGCAGCAGCAGCAGCAGGTCGATTGGCGGGAAAGTGTATCTAACAAAGCAGATTAATCGAACCAAAACACACCAGCCCTCTCGTATGGGAGGTTGCAGCCTCTCTCTGTTTACACATTAAAAGGAGCCCCGCTGATATCTGAAAGTTTTTGTTTGGGGGAGAAAACAACACGCGTAAGATGTCACCCTTTAACATTTTTCGCGGTTTAACAGCATATTTTAACAGGAATAATTCATGCCAATAATTCCTGTGGGGAATTATGGGCATTTTTTTTTGTTGTTAAGTTTGATCCCCTGACTTCTTATCTGGCACCATTATCTGCTCAACATATCAGTCGGTTTATGCTTGAATACCAGGAAAACTGACGGCCTTCCCATCATCCTCAGCCGCTCTTTGTCTTTACTGTATGGAAGTACGATTACGCTCTTTTAGGACCTACATTACAGGAGACCCATTATTCACCATTGATGATCAGTACAGAAATTTAATAACTGTCATGATATTAACGTGCGAGTTTGGGGACTGTCGTTTTTGTGATGCTGTTGAACCATTCTGAGTTAAACTTAGAGGCGCCTCTAATAATTTGTCACTCCAACGCAGCGCTGTGTCACCAGTGTCTATTTATTAAAAAAAAAACACTTTCAGATTTGGAACACTTGAAAAAAGGAATTTCAGATATTTTTAATATTAATAATCTGTGATTGTTTTCTGCCACTGAAATGCCAGGTCGAACTAACTACTAATAACTAGCTGTGACCAGTCACAACGCCATTTCCGACTTCATCAACATGCAGAACGCTGCTTTTTCTTGATCACGCTCACTTGAAGAACTTAGACATATAAAAAGATGTAAAAATAACTAAACATGTGTTCACAAAAAAGAACAAAAAATCAATTCACTTGATTACACACATACGCACATAAGTATGTGCGTATGAAATATCAGTTTAAAGTGTCCTCTCTTGGGATTAAGATAAAGATTTTTGTTCTCAAAATGAAATGATCAACTTAATTACAAACATCTCATCACAAAAAAAGGAAGAATCACTGGTCTAACAGTTAAATCCTTACGATATGCCAACGAATGAATCATTTTCATCCTATTTTTTATTGATATAGTTTTTTTTCTGTCATTTCGGTCAGATTTATCACACTAATGATTGTTTAAAGTTTCCCTTTTACCCGCGAGTTTGGTTTTTTAAGTAGTTATTTGATGATGTAAAAACGGGGGCGTGGCTTAATGATGGACAGCAGCTCTTGAGTGAAATTTTTTAAAATCAGGATGAAATTTACAGACCTCTGTTCAAGAATTGTACAAGAGAAGGTCAAGAGGACACATGACACTAAGTCTCTATGACTGTTATTGTCTCTTTCAAACTATGGAAAGTGTGTTTGAATGGTAAACCGAGTGAGTTGGGCAGACCTGACCGATGCGGCGGCGAATGACATCACCAGCGTTCATATCCGGGATATGTTCAATTTTTTTTCCCAGTGGGAGGACTCCCGACCAAAGATCATCTGCAAGGACAGACGCTCCACTCTGCTAACACCACTGTATAATCATCCATATGTGCAGTGTTTTTGAAGTTCCAACGTCTTCCAGCAGAGAGATGTCTTCTTTTATTTATTTATTTATTTATTTTAGAGGCTAAATTTCAAAAAACGCGTTTTCCGTTAGTATTAATTATCTGTTCATCTGGGTTCTCATATCTACAGCAGCAGATGATCAGATTAAAAACGTGTGCGGCCTTCAGACGCCGTACCTTTCTCGCTGCGGCGTGAGTGACCCTGAACTCTCGTCGTACCAGCTATCACAAACCACTTCTTACCATTATTAATCTAATTTATTTATTTATTTATTTTTGGCTTTCAAAGTTTCAGTGGGCAGGAAGGGAGATGGAGCACAGAGATTACTTATCAGCCTTCTAAGGGTGCAGAATGAGCTCACTTTCCAACACCAGCTCCTCTCATCTTCACTCCTCCACAGCACTGATGACCTTAAGCAAAGCTCTTAACCCCAGCTGATCACTGGACAGCAGACCGGACTGGAGTTGATCTCCTGGATCAACCGACTCTGATATCTTAAGTCCGGCAAAAGAGATCTCTTCAATATGTGCAAATGACTTTTTAACAGTGTCGTTATGTCTTGTTTTTAGAGCAGCTCAATCTATGCCAGCCGCTTTTGAATTGCCTTGTCGAAAGGTGCCCGTCTTTTTGCGCCCTGCTGCCATCAGCACGTTGTCAAAGTGGCTCCGATCAGGATCAGAACAGCTTCATGCTGACTGACTCATCTGTGTCGTCCTCGTCTTCCTCTTCTATGCCGCCTACTTCCTTAGACCCTCAATTCAAAATCCTCCAAATAAACCCCTTTTTAATGAGATGAAAGGTCCAACCTCGTGGATCTGTAGTCATGAACGCATCATATCTAGTGGATTCAGTTTTCTCTTTTTGAAACCACAACGTAGAGGTGTTTGACTGGACCGAACTTAGAACTGGAGTCCCGTCAAAAAAAAAAAAAAAAAAATAGTGATGCTTCCCAATACTTTGACATTTAGGTTTATATCGCCAGTTTATCTCTTGATGCACATACCCTGATCCAGTTTGAACCCCTCGTCTCCAGATGTCAGAGGTCCATTGTCCAGCTGTCGTTTGGGCTGACAGTTCTGGCCCTGCTCTGACCTGCCCCCTTTCCCCCCACCCCTCCCTCCCCCGCCATCACAATCAATCCTGCCACTCTTAATACGACTGTTGTTTAATGCATAATTATATAGGAATCGCATGTAGGCTCCGTGTTTTTAAACGCTTGTTCTGCATGGACACGAAGCTCGCCCAGATATAATCCAATCCTTTTAAAGTAGTTCATACAAGCAATTATGGCCATGTGGGATAATGTCCCACTTAATCTTGAAGAGGGGAGGGAGGCAGGGCGATTATCTCCCGTACATCTCTGAGGCTGAAATGTTTTCTCCTTCTCTGCGAGGCCATAAATGTCCTTTAATGATTACTGAATTAACTTCTTATCCAGCCCCACTTTTGGTCCAGTCACCGAGCCTCTAATGGACATATTCCTCGGCTCCCGGGCCAACCATAACCGGTCCTTTCAGAAGTCTAACCGGATCACCGCAGCCTTATTATTGCTCTGATATTTTGCAGTTCTTGGCCTGGGTGCTTATCCCCGGCCGAGATTACCCTCCAACTGGCCCGAATGGAAGCGACTTATTGTTAATGCAGATCTGAGCGGGTACCGGGGGGCGGCAGGGTGCTAAGTGCCGATGTTTAGCTCCCTGACCTAAAGCTCACTCTCTCTCCCTCTCTCCATACTTGTTTGTTTTGTTTGAAAATTGCTTCTTAGAGTTTTATGGTAAAGCTTCTATGATACAGTTTCTATCAAGCCCTTTAATCACCCGCTTCTGCATGCGGACAAGGTCAAAGGTCGCTAGTAAAAGGCACTAATGCACGAAGCTGAGTGCAAATATTCTGCCACAGATACTAATGTCGTCTTTGAGTTGACCTGAAAAAGCTGCGCCCTCTGATCTCATCACTTTACGTCTTTTTATTTTTGACAATCGATGTTTCAATTACCCAGGCGCCATTTGTCTATTTTTTTTTTTTTTTTTTTTTTTATGTGTGTGCACAGGAAATGGGCAGAATCAAGTGGACGACAGTAACTGAATCACTCAATGGGAAATTAAAGATTTTTGCTTGGGAATTTATTTTATGGGCATTTAATTCACCTGGAAATAAGTATGTGAATTTGAATGGGGAATACCCCGGGGTCGTTTTTATCTTGAAGGAAAAACAAAGGGTTTTTTTAATTTAAAGGTCAGATGAACATGCGGAAAAATGTCTCCATAGATGTGCACTGCTGCACATTAAGAATTCATTTACAAAATTAGTTTACAAAACGGGGAATGGATTGTTTGGACTGGATTTGGTCCTTTTTTTTAGCCTTGGTGATAGTCTCATTTTCTCCTGACTTTTTCCTTCCAAACAATTGTGATTGTAAGGTTTGGTTTAAAAAACAAAAACAAAAAAAACCGCACCTTGCATGCTGATATTCCCGATGATTCTTGACCCCTTATTTTTATTGTCATTTTTTGATTGGATTAATGTATTTAAGGTGCCCACCTACCTTTAGCCGGGCTGTGCTAATGCTGTTCCCTTTTTTTTTTCTCTGTTCAGGGATTTCCGCCTGGATCACCGTCAACTTCCTCACAGGTGAGAATTTTGAACCTGGATTTGCACGGCTTTTAGTCTTGAGGACGTCCACTGACACGGCACCTCCTTAGCCCACCCACCTCCGCCCAGCCCCGAAAACCCCAGTTTTAACCCGAACCCAAAAACCACGTCTGAACCATCAAACTGCCCTTTGAAGGCGTCACAGACGGGGAGGAATGACTAAAATGTCCTCACACGTCCTCAGTTTCTAAATGTTTTCACTTATCCTTAGAGTCCTTAAAAATCCTCACATGTCCTCACGGTCTCTAAACTCTTCTCTTGTGTCTTCACCGTCTCTAAATGTCTTAACGCTATGAATGTCCTGACATGTCCTCACAGGCTGCCGTATAAATACCCCAACTGTCTCTACGGGTCCTCATTTGTCCTCACCATCTCCTAATGTCCCTATGGTCTAAATGTCTCTCGATGTCCTCACACGTTGTCACCGTCGCTTTCATTTGTATAAAAAATATGACCAATAAGGGACAGAAATCCCCGCGCGCTCTCATCCAAGTCGAACTGCAACAATTAGTCGATATGCAGAAATTAATTAGCAACTGTTTGAGTGTTTTACAATGTTGAGCATGTCTCAGAGCAGCTGGAAATTCGATAATAAAAAATAATCTTTTGTTACAGCTCTACATGCAAGGATGGTTGTAGAGGGGTTTGAGTGTGTGTGAGTGTGTGTGTGTGTAACCTAGATTAATGTGGACAAGAAATAGCGATTACCTGTTATTGGATTATACTGTAGCTCTCTCAGTTTTTCCTAATCTCTCTTTTTCTCTCCTCCCCTCCCTTCCTCTCTCTCTCTCTCTTTCTCTCTCTCTCGGTCCAGGTGGTCTCCATGGTGATGACTTGCCCACAGTTGGGATGTTGGATTTGGGCGGCGGGTCGACTCAGATCACCTTCAGTCCTCAGGACGAGGTGAGGGCGACCGATATGGACAATACCAACAGAGAGAGAGAGAGAGAGTGAGAGGAGGAAGTTCATGGAGAAGACTCAGAGATAAAGATCTCCCTCTGCCAAACTACCAGGATGGCTCCATCTTAGAGGCTTTAATCTGTAAATGCCACGCTAATCCCAAATAAACACCCTCACATCAGGAGGGGGAGGAGAAAGGGAGTAATAGAGGGGTGGTGGGGGGGGTCTCGCTTCTTATCTAGGTCAGGCGCCGTACACGAGGGATTGATGAGCTGTCCAGTCAGACCTTCCTCTTCCATATCAGCTCCTTCCTCAGTGATCCTGCTCCTCTTCAGTTCCTTCATTGTTCCTTTTCAGCTTTTTTTCCCACGCAAACGTTGGGCCAAACTCATCCCCAGCAGACTCGGCTCCTTGGAAGTTGACGTTGGAGGAGGTCGAGGACCAGCCGATGGGGACTGAGTGTGATATCGCCAAAAGCGCCACAACGACGAAACTGCATTGGGATTGGAGCGTGTTTATGCAGATCACCTCTGAGATCCGAGTGGCATCTCCGGTATTTAACATGAAATCGTTCAAAATTTTCTTCAGTGTGGATGACAGAACTCAGAACTGCGAGCAGACTGAGGCGCGACAGCAGCGACTCAGCCATGACATCAGCAACTCTGTAGTGTATCAATAAAGTTGCATCACTAAGTGACTTTGGTGATCAGGAGCATCGCCACATTTGACTCAGACTTGATCCTGATTTGGTTTGTTGATTATTGTCGTCTTCTTCCGTGTTATTGACAACTTTTCTTTCCGATCATGTGCTTAGTTGTTTTCTTATTGTTGTAATCCAGTTATCATTGTCATCATCACCTGGAGGGAAGTCCTCACATTTGGCATCTAACCCTAAATATGAAGTTTTGAGATTTTGGTGATCAGATGGTGCAAAGGTCGACGACACAGGAGCTCCCGAACATTTTTGACCATGATTCTCAATGTTAAATGCTTATTATGTAAATCTTTCACACGAAACGGAAAAACTGCATGACATAACGGCATCACTTTGCATGGAAAATGTCAACTTTTTCCTGAGATTTGTCTGGTGGTGATTCCAGTTCTGTGCCGCATCGCCGTCGCCTCCTTCCTCTTATTTCCTGTTGGCTTCATCCTCTCCCTCATCACTGTCACAAGATCTTTATAACGTGAAAAAGAGCTTGTTTTTGGGATCATAATGACCTCAACGACTCAACACGAATGTGCAACCCCCCGAGGTGCCAGTGACACCTGACCCCAGTCACTTGAGATGTAGAGACACTGAGGAGGACGACGTCATCGTCATCGTCATCGACGTGTTCACCCCGATTCTAACTCCTTTTTTCTCTTATTTTCTTTGCAGAGAACCATTCAGACCTCACCCATCGACTACATCCGGTCCTTCCAGATGTTCAACAGCACACACACCGTCTACACTCACAGGTACACACGCTCCAAATGCCCTGCGCCGCATGTAAAGGGGAGCGTTCGCGGCAGCAAAACAAAGAAAAATCAGAAAACATCCTCTCACAAAAAGTCATCGTTCACAATTATTGAATGTTTAATAATACAGATAAGCGGGTGAGGCTTGTTTCCTCTAGAATTCAGTTTATCCTCCAAAAAAACAAAACAAATGCGAGCAAAAAAACAGCAAATACTTCACATTTTTGCTTGAAAAGTGACTTGAAGTAGCAACAGGCAAGTTTGTGCTCTAACTCATCGTCTTCTTGTACGTGTTGAAAAGTTACTGTTGATTGCACAATTTAAGGGCTGTAGAAACACAACTCCATCAACTCGAGGTGCAACAGTACGCCGGAGCCACAGTTCAACATGCACCTTGGGGGAGAAAAAAAGCAACAAAAAGTCCCAAATGCATAATTGGTGTTTTCTTTTCATTTTGGACGGCGCGTCGAGTAACATTCTGTTCCCGCCGAGTGCTGATTAGAACCGCCTGAGTCGGCGGGTGTGTTAAACGCTGCGCGGCGTACCAAACATACGCTCACGTAAGACGCAGTTTCAAAAGGCAACGGGACACAATCAGCTGCAAAACTGAAAATAATGTCTCATGTTATAAAAGTACAAAATGAGTAGATTGATGAAAAAATAAAACCATAGCATTAGCATGGGTCAGGAACCAACGACGCGAAGGATAGAACATTGTGACAAGGTTCCAGCAATTTTAACTGCATACGGGTCCTCTACTACTCCATACAGGCCCTCTATTACTGCATATGGGTCCTCTAGTACTGCATATGGGTCCTCTCATACTGTGTATGGGTCCTCTACTACTGCATGTGACTCCTCTACTACTGCATGTGACTCCTCTGCTACTGCATATTGGCCCTTCACTCCTGCATATGAGTCCCCTATGACTGTGTACACGTCTTCTACCACTACATATTGGTCCTCTGCTACTGCATGTGGGTCCTCCATTATTGCGTACATATTCCCTATTGCTGCATGTTGGTCCTCCACTACTTCATAAGGGTCCTCTGCTGCTGCATGTTACTCCTCTGCTACTAAAGTTTTGCAATCTAATTTATAAATGCACACCTCTTGAATGTTTTTTTTTTTTGGAATTCAAAATGAGGTTTTATAAATAAATATAAAGGAGCAAGAGGGATTTTTACCGTATATTTGACATATACAGCTCAACAGAAGAGGTGTACAGGCAGCTAACACGGGATCAGAGCTGAAAATGTACATTTTAAACGAAGCGCCGCGCCCGCATGTCTCATCTGTCGACGCTCTTCTCCCCGCAGCTATCTGGGTTTGGGTCTGATGTCAGCTCGACTCGCCATTTTAGGGGGCGTCGACCCTCTGCCCCGTACGTACATCACCGCCTTTTTTTCTTCTTTTTTTTTTTTTTCAATTTGCTTTCATCTCTTGCCTTTTATACACCCCTCCCCTCCCCACACAACACACACACACACACACACACACACACACACACACACACACCCTCCTCCCCTCAGATAAATAAGCCATTATCTAATCTTTTAATAACACACAGCAAGATTAATTCCTTGCATGCCAGCTGTTGCTGCGATTTAGCTGCTGTAAGAAGCTGCAGCAGAGATTCCACTCTGCTGCCTGTCTGGACCAAAAAAAAAAAAAAAAAAAAAGAGAGAGAGACCACATACTTCAGGCCCTCGGCTCCGACCAGCGATACTTACAATTATACTTATATAACCGCTGTCTCCGAGGGGCTGCTTTTATTGCTCTGTAAAACACATGTGCTGTCAAGTAAAAGAAAAAAAAAACATTTGCTTCTTTTGTGCGAGCAGTAGGGGGCAGCACCTACCTGGTCAGCCCCTGCCTGGCCCCAGAGTACTCGGGCAGTTGGGAGCACGCCGACGTCGTCTACACTGTGAAGGGACAGAAGGCAGGTGAAGGTTCATGCCGGCGTTTGATTGGCCGCACGCGTTTACCCGTCATGCAGCAGGCAGGAGCCTCAGGGGTGTGTGTGTGGCCTCTGTGCGTTTCAGGGGAGCCGGTTTACGAGGCGTGCCTGACCAAAGTGGAGAAGCTTCTGTACAGGAAGGTGACCAAGGCAACGGAGGCAGCAGACGTGGACTTCTACGCCTTCTCCTACTACTACGACCGCGCCGTCGACCTCGGAGTCATAGGTAGCGCAATTCTAATGCTGCCGTTCGCTTTTATCGTAGCGCACACTGAGCCGAATCGCAGTGCGGTTTCTCACCTCGTTATTCAATCCGACATCTTCTGAAACGTCGCCTAGCTTGTCCACATGATACTGTCAGTGTAGGATGACGAGTCGGTGACTATACACTGATCAGCCAAAACATTATGACCACTGCACGTCTTACCAGGGAATATAATGCGGCAGCCCTCCAACAAATTAATGTTTGAGAGAGACATTGGCATGTTTTCATGATTGCTATTGGGGCTGTAATTTGTTGAACTCTACTGGGTAATACTCAGTGGTGTCCCTAATCATTTGGTCACCCCACCCATATGCATTATGGTGCCAAAATATTAGGACCGCCTCTTCCAGGAGACCCTTCCGGGGTCTTCAGGGATCTTGAGCGGTGTCGTTTATATTTTGTGACGATAATGCATAAGAGTGGCATGACCAAAATATGAGGGACACCTCCCAGTGTCGCCCCGTACAGTTCAACAGTATCAGAAATAACATTCCCAATAACAATCATGAGAAATGTGTCGGCGCCTCTGTCAAACAGATTCGATAAGAACGGAGAGTTTGTTGAAGGGCTGTTTCGTTATACTCCATGTTAAACATGCGGTGGTCATAATGTTATGGCTGATTGGTGTGCACTTCCCAGCAACTTGACGTATTTGCAGTGTAGGCAGCCCCCTCCCTTGGAATCAAGTAGTAAAGCATCAGACCCACTCTAACTGTTCTGCTACTCACGAAATCCGTAAATCAGATTTTATATCGAAATATCTGTTTTCCTTTTTTAGCTTCTCCTTGCAGTTCCTGCTTGTTTGCATCATTGATTTTGACTCATTGATTCATTCTCAACTGCTTTCTCTGTTTTCCGGGGTTCAGAGGAGAAGAAGGGAGGGACGATCAAAGTGGCCGATTACATCGACGCAGCTAAAAGAGGTGAGACGGCGCCATCAGGTGGCGAACGCTCTGAACTGCAGCTCAGACTCAAAACTTAGAGCCCAACAGGTCCTCATGCGTTAATTCTGGGGTTACAGCCTTTTAAAGTGATCAGATTTGATTAAAAAAAGACACTATTAACACTTTAAAACCCAGAGACAAACATGATTCAGCCGATTAGAAAATTGCAAAACCGTTTTGAGATAATCGGAATAGACTCTACAAGACTATTGAGCAGATGGTCCAATAAGAATAGATTTCCCTGAAAGGCCATTGACACACCATCTAAAAGAGAAATCAATCAATGGCTTTGATCAGTAGATTCGCTGGATCTATTTAGTCTGTTTGCTTCAACAGTCTTCAAATGTTTGAACTCCCATATTTGGACTGACATGATGGTAACTTGGTTGTGTCGAACCGAGTTTCATATTAGCGCGTCGCGTTGTGTCGTTGCAGTGTGCGGCCAATCATCCGCCGGCGCCCTGCGGAGCCCGTTTCTCTGTCTGGACCTGGTCTACATCTCAGTCCTGCTGCAGGAGCTCGGCTTCCCGCCGCAAAAACAGTTCAGGGTGAGTCTGCATGTGGGTCTGGATAACATCAACGCCCCAGTAGTGGTTCAGGGGGAGGAGCATGTCAAAGCAGCTGAAAACAGCCATTCTGATTGGACCCCAAGCTGTCCGCTAAACGTAGCCCCGCCCCCGCACACACATGCGCACAACCTTGCTGATATGAATGTGAGATTGACTCCCGTTGATTGAGAATAGTGTTGACGATCAGTTATCGATCATCGATTAATGATGCCATTGTGTGGTTATGTGTCCAGGAAATGAATAAAATGCCCTCTGGAGTAATGGAGTGTTGGTGTGTGTGTGTGTGTGTGTGTGTGTGTGTGTGTGTGTGTGTGTGTGTTTTGTAGCTGGCAAGGACCATCAACCACGTGGAAACCAGCTGGGCTCTGGGAGCAACTTTTCACTACATCGAGTCCCTGAAGAGACACTGAAGCTGAACGGACCTCTCGTTGATTTTATTTTGAAAACCCTCACGGCTTCAGCATCCTGAATGTCCCGACACCTGAGGATCCCCAGAATTTAAGCCCCCCTGATCCCGAACCTCCCCTTCCTCCCCTCCCCCGACACAGCCACACCCTTCCAGAACCTTGACCCTCAAACCTGTGTGAAGCCTGACACCCGCCGGTGGAAACCCCCCCTCTCCTATTGGCTCGTTCAGGCGTGATTTCAGAATAAAATGCCGTCTTAGAAGCAGCGACGGTGCTCTGAGGACGTGACTCGTAAAACGCCACGCGCGAGTCACTGACGCCTCACGTCCCTTGCTTAAATCCTCGCTGAGACGTGAAGAGGCGACGGCGTGATTGAGGCCGCGATGAGACGGTAAAGTCAGCCAATCAAAGAGTAGGGGAGGGGCTTGTTCGTGATCGAGGAAGTAACGCAAGCAGGACAGAAGAGGCTGCGGAGCGCGAGGCGGGGCGGCGGCTCCTGCCCGTTGCTAGCTTGGCAGCCACTCGAGCTCCCGCGCCTTTCTCTGAAAATCATGATCAGAGTGAGCCCCGCCTTCCACCAAAGACCAGCCAATAGCAGACGGCCGCGCCTGCCCTTCACCCGCGAGCCGTCGGGCTTCGCACAGACGTGGCGAGTGTCGAGTCCTAACCGTCCAATCAGATTCTCTGATCCCCCATTCAAGCTCCTCAGGTGCATCCAGCTGCACTTTTGGCCATATTTATGAATGATTATTATTTTTAATTCTTTTTAAAGAGAGTCATATTCTAGTTGTCCTCTTTTCGTGCACGAAGTGACCTCATGGAAACGCTCGACCTCAGCCGGCACCCCGGGCTCATCAGCACCATCTCCTCGAGTCTCGGTCGATTTGACTTCCGATTCCCTCGCAAGCGTTGAGCCTTTCTAACGTTTACAGTTCGGTTCCTCTTGTGTTTCACAAAATCTCCAACTCCCATCAGCGTTTGACTGAGATAGAACGGTCGGATAACGGCATGTTTTGTAGAGGATTTTTTTTCATTTTTATTTTTTTTTTTGCTACTATTCAATGTTTGTGCCAAAAAATATTGGAACTTTTATCCATATTTTAGCTAAATGCTCTGAAGTATCCAGACGAACTGGAATGTAGTTTTGACTAGTTTTTGCTAATCTCTTAGAAAACGCTGCTGGTGTGTCGCCATGGAGACGATACATTTCGTTGGTAAGAGTCGTTTGACAGCAAGGTGCTCGGAGCCAATCAGCTCGGCCCGCGTCACCAGCCGGTCGCGAGTCACCTCACTTTTCTCGCGTCTTTTATCGGCGGCGGCGACCAAATCGGTCCAAGCTTGCTGAGAACCGAGAACTCGCTTTTTTTTTTTATTAGAAATAAGTAGTTTTTATTAATCAACAGCGGCCGACGGATGCTAATGTTAGCAAGCGAAGGGCGATGCGGTACAATAATAATTTAAAAAAAAAAAAAAAAAAGGCCTCAAATCCCTAATATGATTTAATCCGAAACACATTTCCGAGAAGATCCAGATTTAAAAAATGATGAAAAGTTGATATTTTCGCCATTAAAATGTTATTTTTGTAGGTTTTGTCACATGTGAGCAGCTTGTTTACTGTATGAGGCATTATTTGAGTTTCAGTGGTGCGACCTGATTGAACCTCTCGCCAGAAATCAGTCGGTCGTCGCCAAGAATTTCGGACTTAACAAGCCAAGCGGCCGGTTGGAAGAGGCTTCGCGTTTGACCCTCGCAGTTCGACCTCTGACCTCACCGCGTTCAGCTATCGACAGCGAGTCCGATTGTTTCCCCCCACTCCGCCGAGCTGGCAGCTCTGAGCGTGTTGGACGAAACTTGCTGCGGCCGGTTCGCGGTCCGTTGTGGATCCCGCCGGAGTCGGAACATCTGGGACGCGAGCAGCCGGACGTCCTTTTATTAGCAAGTTATTGTGATTTGATTAAAAAAAACCCAAAACAAATCCCACTGAGCGTTGTGCTGCTTTGTGATTGATGCATTATTATCTTTATATAATAGAGTAACTTTTAGTGGATGACTTTTATGAACCAGTTTTCACAAGAGGAATAGAAAAAGCAGCTCTATACTTTTTACGTGTTTTATCATATTTATTTTTGAATTAT